>NW_023611466.1:0-67500 GCF_013339725.1 Rhipicephalus microplus | reverse complement strand
TTATCCGGCCTCTCTCTTAGAACGGCTAACGCACAAAGTGTAACACCTCTCGCAGCCTGTACCACACGAGTCGTCATCGAAGGGATTGTGTATATGGTTGAATTCGTAGGGCTGCCTTCGTGTTCTCATTACATGATACTCGGCTGGGACTTCCTTGCGAATAATAATGCCGCCATAGACTGCTGTCGCGCTGAACTTGAGCTGTCTGCACTTCCTGATGTTGACGTGGTCGAAGCCTCCCTGCCGTATTATAAACTGCCTGTTTCTGACGACACCACCGTACCACTACGCTCTTCTCTGTTGGTGACTGTGTAGTGTGACGCTATTAACGATGGTGATGTTCTATTCACGCCCTCTGCCCAGTTCATTCAACGCAAATGTTCTCCACTGCCACTGCCTGAATAGACGACGCCCTTCACTGTTTGCAGGAAGCAGAATATTTCTCTTCACTGGATTCACGTCCTGGATACTGGCAAGTTCCTATGGAAGCATCTCACCGACCGAAAACAGCATTTGTCACACTTGATGGATTATAAAAATTTACCGTTATGCTTTTCAGCCTTTGTATAGCTCCAGCCACTTTTGAAAGAATGATGGACACTATTTTACGAGTCCTTAAGTGAAACTCATGTTTATGCTACCTCGATGACGTAGTTGTCTTTTCCACCGATCTCGACACCCATTTAAATCGTCTCGAGCACGTCCCCACACGCCTCACTGACGCCGGCTTTTAACTCAACCTCAAGAAGTGTCGTTTTGGTGCCCGGCAGCTCACCATTTTTGCTCACGCCGTATCGCGGGACGGCATGCGTCCCCGTCACCATGCACAAGTCTTCGCCTCTGTCCAGCTAACGTCATTGAAGTGTCAGTCGATGGTATCGTCGTCATGGCACTTGTCGACACCGGAGCCTCTATATCGGTCCTTTCTGCCAACCTGTGCCGCAAACTCCGCAAAGTTCTGACGCCATTATCCGGCCTCTCTCTTAGAACGGCTAACGCACAAAGTGTAACACCTCTCGCAGCCTGTACCACACGAGTCGTCATCGAAGGGATTGTGTATATGGTTGAATTCGTAGGGCTGCCTTCGTGTTCTCATTACATGATACTCGGCTGGGACTTCCTTGCGAATAATAATGCCGCCATAGACTGCTGTCACGCTGAACTTGAGCTGTCTGCACTTCCTGATGTTGACGCGGTCGAAGCCTCCCTGCCGTATTATAAACTGCCTGTTTCTGACGACACCACCGTACCACTACGCTCTTCTCTGTTGGTGACTGTGTAGTGTGACGCTATTTCCAATGGTGATGTTCTATTCACGCCCTCTGCCCAGTTCATTCAACGCAAATGTTCTCCACTGCCTGTCGCTATTTTTGCTCTCCACCATGGCATCACGAAGATGCTCGTGTACAATACGCTAGAAGGGCCTTTACCTTTATTCCACGGGGAATGTCTCGGTCACGAGGATCCAATCGACGCCCGTCACATTTTTGACGCTCTGTCTGGTTTACTTTCTACGAAGCTCAGTGCACTCATTTCTGACTCAGTTGTTGGCTAGTCGCGCACTCTTCGACGCTTTTCACCGCTCCATCGATGTCGCAACGTCTTCTTCAGAACGAAGCCAGTTGGTCAACCTGCTGCAAAGTTTCGCACTTCTTTTGACAGCCACGCTTCTGGCCTCAGTCACACATCGAACATATCTCACAAGATTGACACAGGAAGCCATACGACTCTACGGCAGTGTCTCTACCGAGTCTCAGCGTCGGAGCGCCGTGTTATTGACGACCGGGTTGCTGACATGCTACAGCGGGGTATTGTTCAGCCTTCTAACAGTCCCTGGGCGTCACCGGTCGTTCTTGTTAGCAAGAAGGACAGCTCCATTCGGTTCTGTGACGACTACCGACGCTTAAACAAGATCACCCGTACGGACGTTTACCCGTTACCGCGAATAGACGACGCCCTTCACTGTTTGCAGGAAGCAGAATATTTGTCTTCACTGGATTCATGGTCTGGATACTGGCAAGTTCCTATGGAAGCATCTCACCGACCGAAAACAGCATTTGCCACACTTGATGGATTATAAAAATTTACCGTTATGCTTTTCAGCCTTTGTATAGCTCCAGCCACTTTTGAAAGAATGATGGACACTATTTTACGAGTCCTTAAGTGAAACTTATGTTTATGCTACCTCGATGACGTAGTTGTCTTTTCCAGCGATCTCGACACCCATTTAAATCGTCTCGAGCACGTCCCCACACGCCTCACCGACGCCGGCTTTTAACTCAACCTCAAGAAGTGTTGTTTTGGTGCCCGGCAGCTCACCATTTTTGGTCACGCCGTATCGCGGGACGGCATACTTCCCGACCCCGCCAAGTTTCGAGCAGTCGCCGATTTTCTGAAGCCAAAGACCCTAAAGGAACTTAGAAGTTTTGTCGGCTTGTCGTCACACTTCTGACGCTTTATTCAAAAGTTTGTTTCCATATATGCGCCACTTACGGACCTTCTTAGCGGCGAAAAGGACCTTTCCACCTGGTCACCAGCACGCGGCGATGCGTTCACCAAATTACACCACCTGCTAACTTCACCACCCATCCTCCTCCACTACGATTCTGCCGCTCCCATGGAGGTTCATACTGATGCCAGCGGTGTTGGACTTGGCGCTGTGCTCGCGCAACTAAAGGCAGTGTTTTATGAATATATCGTCGCCTAGGCAAGCCAAACTCTGACGAAAGCCGAGGCTAACTACTCCGTGACCGAGAAAAAATGTTTAACTACCATTTGAGCCCTTTGAAATTTCTGCCCCTACGTGTATGGTCACGCATTCGACGTCGTCACTGACCATCAAGCCCTTTGTTGGCTATCCACACTTAAAGACCCTTCCGCACGACTTGCTCGCTGGGCGCTCAAATTTCGGAAGTACGACATCCGCGTTATTTACAGATCTGGTCGTAAGCACATGTACGCTGACGCCTTTTCGCGCTTACCTATATCAGATGAAAGTGTTTGCCTCTATTCCCTTGAGTCTGCACTTGCGTCATTCGCCTTGCGCAACATCATTTTGAAACAACGAAAGCATCGCTGGATCAGTGGCCTCATAAGCATTCTTTTTGATCCTCGCACTCCTTCGCCGTCTCGCGCTGTCTGCCGCCAGACTAGCAACTTTTGCCTAAGGGATGATCTTCTTTATCGACGCCGCTGCCTTTCCGACGGTCGCAACGTGTCTCCTTGTGATACACCGCCATCTTCGAGCTGTTATCTGCGAAGCTTTTAACGCTGACCGACAGTGCGCCCACGCAGGCCTCTTCAAGACATACGATAGGCTTCGACTCAGATTTTATTGGCGTGGCATGTATAAATACGTGCGAAAATTCATTCGCTCGTGTGCTTAGTGCCAATGACGAAATTTACCTCCGGGGAAAGTCTACCCGTCACAACCTCTTTCTTGTCCTAGTCGACCTTTTGATCGCGTCGGCATTGACATTCACGGACCACTACCATCAACTCTAGCTGGTAATCACTGGATTATTGTTGCAATAGACCATCTGACACGCTATGCCGAAACAGCCGCGCTACCGACTGCCACAGGCCGTGACGTTGGAACGTTTCTGTTGCAATGTTTCGTTCTGCGTCATGGTGCCCCTCGCGAGCTCCTAAGTGACAGAGGCCGTGCCTTCCTTTTTGACGATTTGAAGGCATTATTCAACGAATGTGGAATCGTGCACCGTACAAGTACAGCGTACCACCCTTACACTAATGGCATGACGGAGCGCTTCAACCGTACTCTTGGCAATATGCTGTCGATGTACCTTCAAATTCAAATAGGGACCAAGTTCTCCCATTCGTCACCTATGCGTATAATACTGCCATGTAAGCTACTACTGAGTTTCCGCTGTACTTTCTTCTATACGAACGAGAACCTTCCAATACAGTAGACACTATTCTTAGATATAAACCTGATGAGCCCGAAAGTACAACTCTGTCCGAAGCTGCCCGACGTGCTGAAGAATGCCGCCAGCTTGCCCGCTCTCTTTCTACCGAGGACCTGTGGCCGCAGCAATCCAGCCAGCCAGGGGACCGTTCAGCTCTAAACTTTCCACCTGGTTCATTGGTATGGCTTCGGGCACCTGCTACCGCACCTGGCCGCTCCGCAAAACTTCTTCCCAAATACCTCAGGCCATACTGCGTTGTAGAGCAAACGTCACTCGTCAACTATATCGTGGAGCCCATCATCCCATCCACAGACCTACGCTACCACGGCCGCGACACTGTCCACGTTCCTCGCCGCAAGCCATACTATGACCTATTAGTCATTTCTTCTCCCTAATACGCCAGGATGACGCCTTTTTCTGCGGAGTACGATTGTATTGAAGTAGAGGAGCCTCAGTGGCATTTCTCGGCGTCTCAAGGTGTTACGAAGGGTGTTTTCTTTTTTCCCAAGTTTACGCTTTCCATTAGCGCTTTATTCGAGAGGTCCTCACGCTGCTCTCGAATGAGCATTTCTCGATCAACCCTCGACAGCTCACTCCAACTTTCTGCTACAGGCGAGAGCGTTGCACCCCTCTCGCTCTGTCTCAATGGCGCCATGTCGTCTCCTCCTGCTACGAAAACTGCGCCAGTCGCATCGGCGACGGGCCGCTCGAGTGAATGCTCACAGGACTCACACGGAGAATTTCCACTCCGAGGTTCCCTCGACTCGCCACCAAGGTCACTCGATGCTTCACAATATTGAACAATCTCAAGCACCTGAGAAAGCTTCCGCGCTTGCGATCGCGTGAGGGCCATGTACGCCAAGTTGGAGAAGAACGATATACCCTGCTCTTTGAGAAGCTGCTCTGAGTTGTTAAAGAAAAGATAAGGAAAACGATCAGGAAGCGCGGCAGCTTTGCTCCGCTTCGGTGTGAAGCTTACCGAACGGGCCTTCAATGACAACCATAGCGATTGGTTAGCAAGCACTCTGCTCCTCGGCGACTTGCCTGATCCACGCGCTTTCTCCTGTAAAGTCATCCGGAGGCACCAATGAAGGATGGAGAACGTCCATGGTTGCCGCTGAGTCTCGAAGTGCGAGACACGTTTTCCCATTCACATTAATTTCTTGGAGATACGGCTCTAACACCGCATGTTCTTTTCCGATTCTCGGATTATTGCGAAAGCAAACTTTTGCTTACATTTTATCGCGATGTGCCCTTCCTTTTTGCAGTTGTAGCAGATTAGCGGCTTCCCTGATTCGAACGTTCGTGTGGTATCAGTGCGTTGTTTAGGAACCTCACTCGATATCTCCGCGGCCATTTCTCCTTTCCCGACAGTGTCCTTCGTAAGAGACGGGTCCTTCTTGAAAATACGGTGCGTAGCGGGTTTCCGTTGATCAGGTTTCTTTGAAAAGCCCTGTTTCCTTTCATTCTTTTCAACGCGCACTGCCCTGCTATGTAACTTTCGGCGAGTATAATACTCATCAGCTAACTCTGCTGCGTTGTTTAGCTGCACTTCACCAAGTTTGTCCTGCAGCCAAAGATTGACATTCTCCTCGATGCAGCGGTACAGTTGCTCCATTGCAACGCATTCCACCACTTTATTGCGGTCGTCATAAACACCTTCGCCCTTGAGCCATTCAATTAAATCGGCTTTAAGACGAAACGCGAAGTCAACGTGTGACTCATTCCCCTTTTTACCATACCGGAACCTTAGCCTGAATGCCTCAGGTGGCAACTTATAACGTCTCAAGAGCACTTCCTTAACCTCGTCATAGCTCTCAAACGCTTCTCTCGACAAGCAAGTTATCACGTCGGACACTTCGTCGGGAATAAGGGCTAACAGGTTCCGCGACCAAAGAGACCGCTCCAAAGCATTTCGGTCACAGACGTGTTCAAACTTCACGAGATACTTCGCCATGTTCTCGCCTACTACAAACGGTGGCAGTTGGTCCCGAATTCTATAACCGCTGACCTGAACTGTCGGAGAATCTACGCTAGGTACCTGCGAACACTGTAGAATTGCGAATTCTATTCGTTTCAACTCGAGGCGCTCCTGTCTCTTCGCCTCCTCACGCTCGCGTCATTCGCGCCTTTCAGCTCCTTCACGTTCGCGAACTTCTCGCCTTTCAGCTTCTTCGCGCTCGCGAGCTTCTACTTCTCGCCTTTCAGCTTCCTCGTGGCGTGCTTTGATATCCGCCCAGGCCTCATCAACTTCCTCAGCCGACACTCCTTCATCCTTCATGATCTCAAGGATCGCTTGCTTTCGTTTTTCACGGCCTAAAGTAATGCCGAGTTCCTCACTAATTTCGATGAGTTCCCTCACTTTAAGGTTCTCCATCGTTCACACTAGCCTCTTGCTGTTTGCCCCTGTTAAAAATCTACTTGCCGCACCCACTATAGGTCTACTAGCAAGATGCACAAGCAATTTTCAACACTGCCGTGTTTACACCCTCCGTAATAACTTTAGGTATTTAATAATTTATTCACAAAACCCACACAGGCTCCATCAGGAGTATTGTGTGAGGGGGGTGTATACAGTGCATATTCACAATAATTGAAATATCAAAACATGATATTACTCGTTATATAACATAAAAATAACTTTATATAATTGCTATCGAGAGCAGGCATGACATGCAACTAGTAAACAAAATGCAGAGAAACTCATTTGTAAGCGTTCAGCACATAACTATAACAAAGTTTACAATATACAGCGAAGACCAATATACATGGCTTACTGGTTGGCTGATGCCACTGGCGATTAAAAAATGGTTGTTACTTCGTGACGAAACAATATGGGATCATGAATGTTGACAACATTATTGGGAAGACCATTCCATATTTCAAGAGCTACTGGTAATGCTGAAGAGTTGAATGCGTTCGTGTGCCCGAAAATGCGTTTGAAATAACGGCTATTGTGCAAATGGTGAGAAGTGCGTGTTGGCTGGGTGAGAGGGAGGGTGGTTTCGTGCTTACTGGATGCCATTTTTAAAACAGGCAGATCAAGGCGATCTTTCTGCGTGAATCTAAGCGAGGCAATGATAGTGATGATTTAAAGTGAGTGATACTGGAATGTCGGCTGTAATCTTTCGCAATGAAGCGTGCGGCGCGGCTTTGAACACGTTCGAGGGCATTAATTAGGTAGGCCTGATGAGGTGACCAAACTGATGAGGTCACTTGGTTACAAAGCGCTTCGACTTTGCTTGAAACGATCAAAGCTCACTCACCAATGCTTCCCCCAGCCCTTCTCTAAACTACTATAACCTGAGCTAGAGTAGTCTGGTGAACTGAGTGGAAAATATCAGGCACTCACCACATCGATGTCGGCGGCGCCGGCCGTTCCCGCAGCTGCCAACCACTGTTACAAATCGCGCCTGCGACGACGTTACGAAGGGCGCCACGAATCTCGCCGGTGCCACCACGGTTAGGAAAGACGGCGACGCCGACATGGTCCCGAAGGCGCCACTGCCCCGATCTCCACCGACACGGTCGCCAGCCGTTTGGTAGGGTAGGTTTCTCAGCGCGCGACTGCTTCTGCGCAGAGCTGATAGACGAGCGAACGAGACGACGGTGAGTTAAAGCAAGGTTTATGTACAGCATTGAAATAGAGGCGTTACAAATTCAGCACTGGGGCAGACAGTTTAAGAGACTCGAAGAGCCGAGCTCTCTTCTCTGACACTTACATCTGCTGCTCGCGAAGCGCCGCAGGTCTTTTTTATATGCACCGTGTGGGTTCTTTGAGTAACAAAATGTCCAACCAGAAGTGCCACTGACCGTGAGGTCAAAATCCTCCAATGGGGCTCGCCGCTGGGCCACGTCATTCTGATCGAATCCGGAGCCGCTGCGCGTGGTTGCAGCCAAGGACGAGTGACCTCACCACGCATTGCGTAAGACTCGCCAGACAGGAAGGCACCGATTGCTTCGACGGGCTCGTGGGCTGAGGGGCTCGCTGTGCGTTGCACCACATAAAGGCGCCGCCGCGTGATGACGCCGTTGAGTTGTTCGTGTCAGGCGGGCGCGAGTGCTGGCCTTGACACAGATTGCCTTTTTCAGAGACATGAACGTTTGGTGTGGACACACAGACATAACAAGGGCATCGCCATCAGCTTAAGCTCATGCTTGCTGCGCTTGGCTGGACGCTGCTGACTGCTTCGCCTTCTCCGTTCTGCTCTGCAAATAAACCCCTTTACAACATATATATATATATATATATATATATATATATATATATATATATATAAAATTATCATCACCTATTTCTAGTTCTCCCAACGTGGCCACTGAAGCTATAGTGGAAGCAGAGACCTCTTGGCATCCGTAAATAGCCTCTTACGAGGTTTAATTGAGTATGATAAGTGAACAAGAACGGCAAGGAAATCACTCGCGTGGCTAAAATGGTTGCTTGTGCATGTTACTACAAAATATTAGAGGAAAACAGTGCGAAAGACGAAAGACCACGCAAAGTTGGCCTCTTACAAGAGCGCATTTAATCCCCTCTAGAGAATTCAAGAAGGTTGAAATTTCCGAAGACCTCAACTACGGCGTCTCTCATAACTTATGGTGTTTAGGCACGTTAAATCCCAACAAATAGTTGATTAGTAATATTATCTACAGCCCAGTTGTGTACAACCTTCTTTCCTGGTATTTAGTATTTCTTGCTATTTCCTTCGAATTCGATCATACGGGCAATTGATCAGCGTTATTTGATGTAGAGACTGGACAGCAACTTTTGTAATGTTGCGTGATTTGTGGTCACGTGGATATTAGTTATGTACTTGAACACACGTGACAGTTGACTTGATGCTATAGCAATTTCAATCACATAGCTACTCGTTACGACCGTTCGATCTCCTGACTAGTTCTTATGCGATGACGACGATGAAATAAACATTTATTTTTTTGAAACAGTGCTCCCAAGTTTGTGATGTCAGGGTCAGCCTAGGTGGGAGGGTCCCTTATTCAAGGAATCATCTGGCCACAATCACCTCCCGGGCCCTGGTGACTAGTTCTCGTTTGTCGTCTAGATTACGGCAATCTTGGCCTCTCACGTCTTGGCTAGGTGGTCGACACGTGCAGTCGTTGCGGGCTTGGTAATGGTATCTTTGTGGCGCCACGGGCACTCGAGTAGTACGTGTGCTAGTGTGTCTGTTACGTCGCACAACGGGCAGTTATAGGCATATAGCGTCGGCTAGGCTCTGTGCACTAAAGTTCCATGTGTGTAGTTGTTAGTTTGAAGTCTTCGAAACGCTGTGGCCTCTTCTATAGTCAGTTTAGAGTGAGGTGGCGGCTAAACTCTGCGAGCTAGGCTATAGTGTTATAGGATGGTATTGTAGGTCGGTGGTACGGTCTCCACTACTTCTGCAGCGCTGGTTAACCGCCGGTCAAGCGAGGCGCTGAGGAAGACCCGGCTGACGTGACCGCGGGCTGCGGCGTGAGAGGATTCATTTTCCTCGAGCCTCTCATGCTCATCACCCATACCACGCAGGTGTAAGGAAGCGGAGTTCAGCTCTATCTCACAATTTTGAGAGCTTCGATGGAGATTCGGCCTCGCGTGTAACTGCGGACAGCGGATTCGGAATTTGTGAAAACGACAACCGTGTCCTTACCGGTCGTAGCGGCAAGGGCGATCGCTGCTTCCTCGGCATACTAAAAGCTCCACACCCGGGTGGTGGCGGATGCCAGCTCTTGCCCTTCTGCGTCGAACACACTTAAAGCGTAGGTGTTTTCGCTCGGGTATTTAGCCGCGTCGAAGTAGCGAGCGTCTCAATCATGCTGGTGTCTTCTGTGGATGGTGCCGACTCGTGCAATTCGTCTTTCCCGATGTTACTCGGGATGCATGTTACATGGTACCGTTAAAGACAGCGACGAGACAGCGTGACAGAACGTCCAGCGAGCACAGCAACGAACCGAAGCACGAGCCGAGAGAGCCGGGCGTTGGCGATGCTGCTCGCTGCAGGCACATCTTCTTCTTCACAATCGCCCCCGCTGAAAAAGGAGCCATCCTGGCGACTTAAGAAGTTTAAGGCAAAGGGTCATGGTACGGTTTCAGTCGGGAAACATGGACGATGTCACGTGCACGTCGGCGCATGTCGTGCGATCGGGAAACTGGTTCAATTAGGAAATTAACCGGAGAGGTTTTCTCCAAAACGGTGTAAGGCCCCTCGTACCGGTGGACAAGTTTCCAGGAGAGTCCCGGTGTTTGGTATGGGATGGCAAGCCACACAAGAGACCCTGAGGCATAGCTGGGATCCGGAAGAGAGGTGCTACGGGTTTCTTTCTGGTGTTGTTGCTCTTCCGAGGTGAACGCACGGGCAAGCTGGCGGCACTCTTCGGCTTGTCTAGCTGCATCGGAGATAGGTGGACAATCGGAAGCATCAGGACGGTAAGGAAGTATGGTATCAATTGTATGGGAAGGCTCACGTCCGTAAAGAAGAAAGAAAGGTGAGAATCCCGTGGTGGTTTGTATTGCGGTGTTATATGCGAACGTGACGTATGGGAGAACACGGTCCCAGTTGCTATGATCTGATGCCAGGTACATTGAGAGCATATCACCTAGCGTGCGGTTGAACCGTTCCGTTAGTCCGTTAGTCTGCTGGTGGTATGCTGTCGTTTTCCGATGAATGACGTGGCATTCCGAAAGCAGAGTTTCGACGACCTCGGAATGGAAAGCGCGGCCTCTGTCACTAAGGAGCTCTCGAGGTGCACCATGTCGAAGAATAAAGCGTTGCAAAATGAAAGAGGCGACATCCTGAGCTGTAGCGCTCGGCAAAGCGGCTGTTTTGGCGTAGCGTGTCAGGTGGTCAACCGCCACTATAATCCACCGATTACCATCTGGTGTCAATGGAAGGGGACCGTAGAGGTCAACGCCGACGCGATCAAATGGCTTGGCAGGGCATGGAAGTGGCTGCAATGCGCCCGTCGCACGTGGCAGTGTTGATTTACGTCGCTGGCAGTCAGGACAGCACTGCACGAATTTACGTACAAAGTTGTACATGCCGTGCCAGTAATAGCGATGGCGAAGGCGTTCATATGTTTTGAATACTCCGTCGTGGCCACATTGCGGATCGTCGTGAAGGGAGGCGCATACTTGCGATCGTAGAGTGCGTGGAATGACCAGCAACCACCGGCGGCCATCGGGAGCGTAGTTGCGTCGATGAAGAAGTTGATCGCGGATGGCGAAATGGAAAGCATGACGTCAGAGGGATCGAGATACTGGAAGGTTGGGCGCGCCAGATAAATATTCGATAAGAGAGGCGATCCACGGGTCACGACGTTGTTCGGTGGCAATCGAGTCGAGATCTAGCAATGACAAGGTCTGGAGGCAAGTGTTTCCGCACGTCTGATCTGGTGGTAAAAGTGAGCGGGACAGGGCATCAGCGTCAGAGTGTTTGCGTCCACAGCGGTATACGACGCGAATGTCGTACTCCTGGATGCGGAGTGCCCATCGCGCAGGGCGGCCAGAAGGGTCTTTCAACGTGGAGAGCCAGCAAAGCGCGTGGTGATCAGTTACTAGGTCGAACAGGCGGCCGTATAAGTACGGCCGGAACTTTCCAAGCGCCCACACCAGAGCCAAACACTCTTTTTCTGTCATGCTGTAATTAGTTTCGGCTTTCGTCAGAGTGCGGCTAGCGTAGGCTACAACGTATTCTGAATAGCCGGGCTTTCGTTGGACGAGGACCGCGCCTAGCCCGACGCCGCTGGCGTCGGTGTGCACTTCGGTAGGAGCCGTTGGGTCGAAGCGGCGAAGAATAGGTGGGGAAGAGAGCAGACGGCGCAGAGTAGTGAAGGCAACGTCACATGCAGGGGACCAGGAGGTGAGGTTCACGTCACCGCAAAGAAGCTGGGTTAACGGTGACATGATAGATGCAAAATTGCGAACAAAGCGCCGGAAATAGGAGCATAGGCCTACAAAACTGCGAAGTTCTTTCATGGTCGTCGGCTTGGGAAATTCTGCGATTGCTCGAAGTTTTGCTGGGTCTGGTAATACGCCGTGCTTAGACACGATGTGGCCTAGGATGACGAGCTCGCGTGCAGCGAAGCGGCATTTTTTCAGGTTAAGCTGCAGACCAGTGTTGGTCAGACAACTCAAAACGTGCCTGAGGCGAAGGAGGTGCGTAGGAAAGTCATGGGAGAAAACCACGACATCGTCGAGGTAACAGAGGCACATATTCCATTTGAGGCCACGTAGCGTTTTATCCATAAGACTTTCAAACGTGGCAGGCGCGTTACAAAGCACAATGGGCATGACGTTAAATTCATATAGTCCATCTGGTGTAATAAATGCCGTTTTTTGGCGATCAGCTTCTGCCATTGGGACCTGCCAGTAGCCAGACCGCAAATCTAGCGACGAGAAAAATTCCGCTCCGTGAAGGGTGTCAATGGCGTCATCAATGCGCGGCAAAGGACAGACGTCCTTGCGGGTTATCTTATTCAAACGACAATAGCCCACGCAAAATCGGATAGATCCGTCTTTCATACGCACCAGGACGACGGGAGACGCCCAGGGACTGTGAGATGGTCGGATGACGTCTCTACGAAGCATATTGTTACGGAAAAGAAGAGACGCCGTAACGACGAGGCTGGGGATTAGATATATTCCAAACCAGCGGTAATGGCGTGCCCGGTTCACCAGCGATCGAGCGGAGACAACCCTTCGTCTTCCTCGTCAGGCACACACGCGCGTCGCCCCCTAGAATATCAGTATACATGCATGTAGCATAACCCCCGGCGGCGCAAGCGCCGTCTCGGCGCATTTAGATGTCAACGTCACTAGGAGAGTTGTAGGGCTTCAAGCGCGCAACATGTACAATATCGGTAGCCTGTTGGGCACATGAAGGCAATGGGGTGGCAGGACCAATTTCATATGTTACAGGCGTAACCACACGGAGGACACGGTATGGGCCTGTGTAGCGAGTAAGCAGTTTTTCTGACAAGCCAACTTGACGGGTCGGAGACCAGAGCAGTACCAAAGAACCGGGTGGAAAGTGTACGTCGCGGTGTCGTTGGTCATACAAGCGCCGTTGCTTCTCTTGAGAGGTCAGAAGGCGAGTACGGGTGATTTCGCGTGCGTGAGCGGCCCGAGTGATAGCGTCCATGGCATATTCACTGGTGGGTACTCCAGGAGACGGTATGACGGTGTCTAGAGGCAATGTTGGTTCTCGGCCAAACAGCAGAAAAAATGGAGAGTAACCGGCAGTGTCATGGCGCGAAGAATTGTAGGCAAATGTGACGTACGGCAACGCGAGATCCCAGTCAGTGTGGTTGGTAGAAACATACTTAGCGAGCATGTCTGTAAGAGTTCGATTTAGGCGCTCCGTGAGTCCATTGGTTTGCGGGTGGTATGACGTAGTCAGCTTGTGTCTCGTTTTACAGGACTGCAAGATGTCGGCTATGACCTTCGACAAAAAGGTGCGGCCACGGTCTGTAAGCAGCTGCCGTGGGGCTCCGTGTTGCAAAATCACGTCCTTGAGGAGGAAGTCGGCGACATCTGTGGCGCAGCTTGTTGGGAGAGCTCGTGTGATGGCATAACGCGTGGCGTAGTCGGTGGCCACGGCTATCCACTTGTTACCCGAGGAAGACAAGGGAAAAGGGCCAAGTAGGTCCAAGCCAACGCGGAGGAACGGTTCTGACGGAATATCGAGTGGTTGAAGGCGTCCGGCGGGAAGTGTCGATGGCGTTTTGCGGCGCTGACATTTCTCACAAGCCGCAACGTACCTTCTGACTGAGCGTGCAAGCCCTGGCCAGTAGAAGCGTCGGCGTATTCGGTCGTAAGTGCGTGACACACCAAGGTGACCAGCAGTCGGAAGGTCATGAAGTTCATGTAGAACTTCCGAGCGAAGGTGTTTCGGAATGACAAGCAGCAGAGCCGGTCCATCCGGCTCAAAACTTTGGCGGTATAATACACCATCGTGGAGCACGAACGAGCGATAGGACTGACTGGAAGATGGTGATTCGAGGCTCTCAATGATAGCACGCAAGGACGCATCATAGCGCTGCTCGTCACCGATGCATGTCACTTGCGAAAGGGAAAAGACGCAAGGCTCGGTGTCGGTGTCATGCATAGTGCTCGACTCAGCGACCGGGTAGCGCGACAGGCAGTCTGCGTCCTGATGTAGGCGTCCGGACTTGTACGTCACCGTAAATGTATACTCTTGGAGTCGCAGAGCCCAGCGCCCGAGCCGGCCAGTAGGATCCTTCAGTGACGTAAGCCAACATAGCGCATGATGGTCAGTTATCACAGTGAAATTAGTGCCATATAAATATGGGCGGAACTTTGAGACTGCCCAAACAAGAGCAAGACATTCACGCTCCGTAATAGAATAGTTGCGCTCAGCAGCTGTGAGGAGGCGGCTAGCGTAGGCGACAACTCGGTCGTGTCCCCGTTGGCGCTGGGCTAACACGGCTCCGATTCCGTGACCACTAGCATCGGTTCGAACTTCCGTCGGAGCGAATGGGTCAAAGTGAGCCAATATGGGTGGAGTCGTCAGTAGCGTGATTAGGTGAGAAAAAGCAGCAGCTTGGTCGGTACCCCACGTAAATGTGACGTCTTTCTTTAGAAGCTCTGTGAGGGGTCGAGCGATGGTTGCGAAATCTTTCACAAACCTTCTAAAATAGGAGCAAAGTCCTACAAAACTCCGGACGTCTTTGGCTGACTGGGGTACAGGAAAACTGGTGACTGCACGAATTTTCTCGGGGTCCGGCTGCACACCAGAGGCGTCGACAAGGTGGCCCAACACTGTAATTTGCCGGCGTCCGAAGCGGCACTTCGACGAGTTCAATTGGAGGCCTGCAGTGCGGAATATGTCGAGAATAGCTGACAAACGCTGAAGGTGGGTCTCAAATGTTGGGGAATATACAACGACATCGTCAAGATAACAAAGACATGTTGACCATTTGAACCCTTGTAGCAGAGAGTCCATCATGCGCTCAAACGTGGCTGGGGCGTTGCATAGCCCAAATGGCATAACCTTGAACTGATATAGGCCGTCTGGAGTTACAAATGCAGTCTTCTCTTGGTCTTTTTCGTCGACAGCAATCTGCCAGTAGCCGGAACGTAGGTCTATTGTGGAAAAGTATCGGGCGCCGTGGAGACAATCGAGAGCGTCATCGATGCGGGGTAAAGGGTAAACGTCCTTTTTCGTGATTCTATTCAGATGACGGTAATCCACGCAGAAGCGCCACGTGCCATCTTTCTTTTTAACGAGCACAACGGGGGACGCCCATGGGCTCGAAGAGGGTTCAATAATTCCTTTGGCTAACATCTTGGTGACTTCTTGTTGAATTATTTTACGCTCAGTGGCAGACACCCGGTATGGTCGCCGATGAATGGGATGAGAATCACCTGTGTTAATGCGGTGCTTGACGAGTGAAGTCTGGCCGAGTGGACGGTGGTCGACGTCGAATATGTCGCGGTATGAAGCCAGAAGGCGGCATAGCGCGGTTGACTTCTCAGGTTTGAGGTCCGGGGCGATCATGGAGCGTAAGGTCGCATCGAGGCACGTGACATCCTGCGAGTGATGTGGGTGCTCGGGACATACGTCTGCCGTAAAACAGGTGACGTGGTCGTCAATTAAGGGCCTTAGTGTGGCGACCGAAATTCCTTGGGGTAGCACTTGTTTTATGAAACCGAAATTGATAACAGGTAAATATGTTCGGTTAGAGGCCATGCTTACGACAGAGTGTGGGACAGTAATGTCACGCGCCAGGAGAACATCAGTAATCGGCGTCACGATATAATCACCGTCAAGCACGGGAGAGGGTGTTGCCAATTCGATGAATGTGAGAGCTTTAGGCGGTATCCGGAAGAAGTCAGTGGTGCACAAGCTGTTCGGGAGTTCAGGGTCAGAATCCGGGAGAAGAGGAAGTTCTAGGCAGAGAGTACCGGCGGCACAATCGATGAGGGCAGAATGCGTCGATAGGAAGTCCATGCCGAAGATTAGGTCGTGGGGGCAATTTTCAAGCACCGTAAATAAAACGGGAACATGGCGGCCGGCAATACTAACACGAGCGGTACACATTCCAGTGATGGCCACAGTTCCACCATCAGCGACACGGAGGGCTTTAGTTGCTGCAGGCGTGAGGACTTTTTTGAGCAGGCGACACAGATGAGCACTCATTATAGACACTTGAGCTCCGGTATCGACTAACGCCGTCAAGGAAATACCGTCCACATACACCTCAATCAAGTTCGTATCAGTGGGGAGCGTCAATGGAGGATTTGGATCATTCGCAAGCGATGCAGCACTACCTCCCGGAGCTGCATGATCTAGTTTTCCGTCCGAGAGGATCCACAGTTGACCGGCGACGGATAGCGGCGTGGTTGGGGCGATGGGGAACGGCGACGTTGAGGTGGCGGCGAACGAGCAGTGGAGCGGCTGTTGGGGATGTCGGAAGAAAGGTACACACGACTGGGCGAATACCGACGGGAGTCCTCGTATGGTCGATTAGAGGAAAATTGACTCCAGTTTGAGGGCGTCCAAGTGCTGCGGCAGTAGCGGGAGATATGGCCAACTCGGTGGCAGCGGAAGCAGATCGGCTTGTCGTCTGCAGTTCTCCATTCCGCCGGATTGCGGGATCGCGGAATAAAATGTGGTGCATTTGTTGTCATTGGTCTGGAGACGGGTCGGGACACAGAGCAGGCCACAGGAAAACCAAGCTTTGCAATTTCCTGCCTCACGACGGCTTGAATAACGGAGACCGGCGGAGGCGTTTCTGCGGCGCCATGATCGAGCGGATGTGGAGGAAATGGTGCCGGACTTGACGCCTCAAGCTCCCGTCGAACTATTCGTGTCACGCTGTCCTGCATGGGTGGTGCGGCACCGAGATCGGTGCAAGTGGATGTAACAGCCGTGTTTGGTAGCCGCGTAAACTGAGGCAGAACACGGCGGCTTTTGGCCATTTCGAAGCGACGGCATTCCTTGATAGTCGTATCTACGGTCGTGACGTTATTGTAGACGAGCAAATTGAAGGCGTCGTCCGCGATGCCCTTAAGTATGTGGCCCACCTTGTCACTCTCTGTCATTTGCTCGTCGACTTTTCGGCACAACGCGAGGACATCCTGTATGTACGAGACATACGACTCTGTTGACGACTGCACACGAGTGGCGAGTTCTTTTCGCGCTTCCATTTGGCGACCGGACGGGTCCCCAAAGATGTCGCGTAGTCGCTCCTTGAAGGTATCCCAGCTGGTGAGCTCGGTCTCATGGGCGTCGAACCAGACCCGTGGGGTGCCGTCCAAGTAAAATATTACGTTGGCGAGCATCATGGTAGGGTCCCATCGGTGTGTGTGGCTAACACGCTCGTACATACGGAGCCAGTAGTCGACGTCGAGCCCAGGTTGTGCGGAGAATGTACCTGGATCACGGGGGGTGGGCATCGTCAGGTATGTAGTGGCTGGAGCTACAGATGGAGACGCTGACAGGCTGTTGTCATTGGTAGCCATGGCCGGAGACTGAATGGTGCGGCCACTGCGAAGCTTCGTGGTGAAGACGGGGAACGTTCCACCTCCACCAAATATGTTACGGAAAAGAAGAGACGCCGTAACGACGAGGCTGGGGATTAGATATATTCCAAACCAGCGGTAATGGCGTGCCCGGTTCACCAGCGATCGAGCTGAGACAACCCTTCGTCTTCCTCGTCAGGCACACACGCGCGTCGCCCCCTAGAATATCAGTATACATGCATGTAGCAATATCTTCGACTTGATCGTTGATGACGCGGCGCTCTTCAGCGGAGACACGGTATGGTCTTTGACGCAGTGGCTGGTGTAGGCCGGTGTCAACCTGGTGTTTGACTTGTGATGTGCGGCCCAGTTGAAGTTGCGACACATCGAACGAACTCCTGAACTCATGCAGAAGATCCAGCAGGTCGGCATGTTCGGTGGGAGTGAGAGTGTCGGCGATGGCGCTAGAAAACGTATCATTGGACGACTCCCCGAGTGCCGACAGTGATTTTGGGTGGTCGCAGTAGCCGTCCGGGACATCAAACAAAAACGAAGGGTCGAGATCCCGCACACGGCCGAGACATTCCCCCGCAAGCAATGTGACAGGTGTGGAAAGCGGATTGCTTACGAACATGTTGCTTCTTCCGGCGGCAAGGTCAATTGTTGCGAAAGGCAGCGGCAAAGCTAGACGACATTTGAAGATATCGGAAGGCATAAAAAGAACTGTAGCGTCAGTGTAGGCGTTGCATGAAACGGGAACAAGGGCGAAATTTCCAGGCGGAATATCGGTATCTTCATGAACGAGCAACTTCGGCGGCTGATGAGGAGCGTCCAGTAATGGGACATCACACAAGGGTGAAAACTCAACTTCGGCGCGTGCGCAGTCTATGACGGCATTATGGCGGGATAGGAAGTCCCACCCGAGGATGACGTCATGTGAACAGACAGGAAGAACAATAAACTCCACGATGTAAAGAATGCCTTCAATGGAGACTCTTGCAGTGCAGGCTGCGAGAGGCGTTACTTGCTGTGCGCTTGCGGTGTGAAGCGACAGTCCCGAAAGCGGCATCGTTACTTTGCGTAATAAACGGCAGAGATTAGCGGCAACAACAGAAACAGCGGCGCCAGTGTCCACCAGGGCGAAAGTACAATAACCTTCAACAGTTACTGCGACCACGTTAGCAGGAGAGGAGCGAGGGCTTAGACAGTTCGAAAATGGCGCAGTTCCCTCCTCTTGAACTGCGTTGCTTAGTTTTCCTGGTCGGAGGGTCTGGGCCGGCGACGCATGGGGGAGGGCGATCGCCGACGAGGAGAGGGTGCGCGTTGCGGCTGGAAGTCAAGGTGGTCAGTAGGCGCATAGCGAGGTGGCGAGACCGGCCCGTATTGGACGAAGGGTTGGCTGCCGGGATGCGACGACCGGGCATAGTTGCCGAACGTCTGAGGTCGACGGCGGCAGTAGCGAGCAATGTGTCCGGGAGTCAAGCAAGCGTAGCAAATCGGTCGGTTATCGGGCGTCCTCCGGGGATTGGCGACTGGTGCTGCCGCCCAAGGTGCAGTATAAGCAGCCGGGCGTGCGGGCTGTGAGCGCGTGGTGTAGGGAGGCTGCGGGAGCCTACGTACAGCGTCTGCATATGTGAGCGGCGCGGCTACGGGCTGCATCTCTTGCGAAAACCGACAGGAGGAGCCACAGGCTGTGTTGCGTAGGTTAGAGGCGCGGCCACAGGCTGAACGGCTGGCGGATAGGCGACAGGAGCGCCTACCGGCTGTGTGACACCCGGGCAGTGACCACGTCTAGATAGAGGTGGCTCGTAGTGCGCAAGAGGAACAGCTTGTGCAACCTCTTCCGATATAGCAGTGCGAAGCGGGGCAGGTAGACGGGTGGTGGTCTCGTGAGTAAAGGGCACTAGGGAAAGCTGGCGGGCGACTTCCTCACGGACGAAGGCTCGGACTTGCTGAAGCAATGGTGAATTGTCGGGCATGGAGTTAAAACTGGACAGCGACTGACCACCAGGCTGAGGCTGCCTAGTCAGAGTGCGTTGCTTCTTTAACTCGTCGTAGCTCTGACACAAGCTGACGACTTCAGAAACTGTGCTTGGATTCCTTGCCAAGAGCAGCGCCGTCGTCGATGCCCTTCAGGATGTTTTTGACCTTGTCAGATTCGGGCATGGTGTCATTCACACGTCGACAAAGGTCGACGACGTCCTCAATATAGCTGGTAAAGGTCTCGCCAGTCTGCTGAGAGCGGACGCGCAAGCGCTGTTCTGCCCTCTGCTTGCGGACAGCCGGCCGACCGAACACTTCAGCACATGACGTCTTGAAGACGCTCCATGTGGGGATGTTGTGTTTGTGGTTATTAAACCACAATTCGGCGACGCCAGTGAGATAAAACATCACGTGGCCCAGCTTGTCGGCTTCATCCCACTTATTGTTGGCGCTCACCAGTTCGTAGTGCTCGAGCCAGTCTTCGACGTCGGTCCCATCCGCACCGCTGAAGACCTTCGGCTCCCGTAGCGTAGGATGGCCAGGGCAGTTGAACTGGAGCGAAGGCGTCGATGTAGTGGCGTTGGCAGTCATAACAGGTGGTAGCGTGCGGCTTCGCAGCTCCAGGGTGTAGCAACGGGGATTAACAGCACCTCCACCAATGTGAGGAGGTTTATTAGCCGTTAAAGACAGCGACGATACAGCGTGAAGAACCGTCCAGCGATCGGCACAGCAACGAACCGAAGCCCGAGAGCCGGGATACTAAAAGCTCCACACCCGGGTGGTGGCGGATGCCAGCTCTTGCCCTTCTGCGTCGAACACACTTAAAGCGTAGGTGTTTTCGCTCGGGTATTTAGCCGCGTCGAAGTAGCGAGCGTCTCAATCATGCTGGTGTCTTCTGTGGATGGTGCCGACTCGTGCAATTCGTCTTTCCCGATGTTACTCGGGAAGCATGTTACATGGTACTTGGGCGACGCTGAATGCTTCTTGCAGCTATGGCGACATGTTCTCTTTGCGGTCCAGATGTAGCGCTAGTGGTAGCAAAAGCGCTTAAGCACCGATCTGCTCGTCGACGTAAGCTTAAGTTTCTCGTGTTGGCTGGTCTATTGGGCTTCGACCAGCTCTTGCCAGGTGTAGGGTATACCCATATTTAGAAGCCAGGTAGTCGACGCCATTGCAGCTATCCGTATGGCAAGCTTAGTAGCTTTGCAGATGAACACATTCAGTTTGTCGACTTCAGATGGCTTGAGAGCGAAGTGCGAAGCTCCATAGATGAATCGGCTGGTTAAAAGCGCCAGCACAACATTTAGGGTATCGCTTTCCTTCAGGCCTCTGGTCGGTTTGCGACTCTACTTACGAGGTGTGTGAGCTGGAATACTGTGCGTTGAAGTCTGTGAAGCGTGGCTGCCCCTCATCCGTCGTGGTGCAGGTGCAAGCCGAACACGCGAAGCAAGGTGGCATCTGGTGACACCTTGTGGAGGATGGTGCATGGGTTTGGCGCTTCGCAGGTTGGGATTCTTCCACGCGTGTGGACCTTGAGTACCAGTAATTCCGTTTTTTTTTTCAGGTGCACAATGGTGGCCGAAGCTTCCTAGGTAGCTCTCGATGACATTGACCGCCTCCTGAAGGCAGCTTTCTTGCCCTCCAGTGCTCTTGCCTCACGTACACTAGCGTAATATTGTCCCCGTAAATGGCGTGACGTAGGCCTTTTGTGTTTTTAAAAATCCGGGGAAGCTTAAGGAGTGCCACGATGAAAAAGAGTGGTGACACAACAGAGCCTTGAGGTGAACCCTTGCTCGGTCGCTCAAGGTTTTCGCTCTGTGTGTTGTATATTCCAACCATGGCCATAGGAAAAGTAAAGGAGCTTCGAAAATAGCCATAAATCTTGAAACCGCAGCCGTTATCTTCAAGATTTTGTAGTATTGCGTTACGGCTAGCATTGTCGAAGGCACTCTTTACATGAATGACAAGAAGGGACGACTTGCTATTTTTGATAAAGTGATCAACCAGGCCTTCTTGAGCACTAAGAGGATGTCATCCATAAAAAGCAGCTGGCGGAATCTGAACATAGTGTCTGTGAACTACCCGTTGTCCTCAACGTGCGACGTTAGACGGTCATGTTTCATATGCTCAAACAGCTTGCCAACGCATGAAGTCAGAGAAATGAGTCTAAGATTGTGAACAGCTATAGACTTGTTGGGCTTAGGTATCTTGATAACCTCTGAATGCTTCTACGCGGCTCAAAGCTCCTCTTTGTCCCAGCAGTCATTGTAGTATCGTAGGAGCGCAGTCATAGCCTGATTGGGTTGATGTCGGAGGTGTTGTTCACTATCCTGTCTTTGCCTGGACTCGTGTTTCTTGTCAGCTCAGAAAGAGCTGCTTAAAGCTCTGTTGGAGTGGAGGGCCTGCCAAGGTCAGAGTTGATCACGCCTTCGTATTCTTTGTGTGGTGGTGGAATTGCCGCTGATTGGACAGAACCACGCAGCTTGTTGTATAGCTCATACAGTAGGTCTTCCTCCGAGCCGTCATAAGTGTGTGTTAGTTAACATACTCGTTGCCGCTGCTGCGTCTTGGTGCCTTGGTCACCGAGGAGAGTCCGCAACAGGCGCCACGTCTTTTTGGTGCTGAGCGTACCCTGCAGCTTATCGCAGAATTCGCGCCAATAGTGTCCCGCTAGGAGTTCGACATACTGTTGTGCCTCTTCTGTCAATGAGGAAGTTCTCTTCCTGAGTTTCTTGTTCAGTCTTTGCCTCTTCCATCTTTACAGTAAGACTTGTCTGGCCTCCCAGCGGTGGAGTAAGCGGGAATCTACTGGCGGATTGTCTTCGTTAAGTTGCATTGCTTTGGTGCACCGTTGGTGGTATCTTGAAACTTTGCTAGCCAGGCGTCTAAGTACGCTATTGCGTTGTCAGGATTGAGCTAGTTTCAGAAGGCGTTCTAATTTGTCCGTGTTGTTGTGCCCATTTCTGTACGTCGTTGGTCATATTTGAGTTCGAGTTGAATTATGTGGGAATCACTACCAGCCGTCTTGGGGAGACAGGTTCATTCCATCTTCTCGACGTCTCTTGTAAAGGTTATATCGGGAGTGGTATCTCTCGAGACGCTATTCACCACTCTCGTGGGTTCGGAGCGGATTATTAAACAATATGAGCTACTCCGCTACTGAGCGGAGTCGTGGACTCGCGCCTTTCTCACTGGTGATGGTATAGCTCTAAGCTGTGTGAGGCACATTGAAGTCCCCTATGAACACTAACCAGTGACCTTTTGTGCCTTTTCTGAGATCGCGGATGAAGTATTCGTAGTCCCTGAGCTGATCTCGTGGTGGCCTGTACACGTTAACTGACCCACTAGAGGCTGGTCTACCTGGCAACCTCTGTTTTTTCATAAATCTTTACTACTACTACTATTACTAGATGTTAGTGACGTAGAGGCTTTGTTGCTATTTTCGTTCCACTATGAATTCCACGACGGACTGTTCAACTGTAGTATCTATCCAGTGTGCTTGGGCCACAACAGTTTTCTTGAGTAGAATGGCGGTTCATGGGATCAGGGCGAAGGTATAGTATCCTGTGAGCCGCGCTTTTTCAGTATTGTTATCTTGTAGAGCAATGAGGTCGGGTTAATTTACTTTTATAAATTCTTGCAGATTTGACAGCCGGTGTCTGTATGATTGACAGTTCCGTTGCCAATTGTGAAAAGTTGGTTACATGGTAGAAATCCTATTCTTATAGCCTGCCATCTTCGTGAATATCTTGTACGTTTACCTGCTCGCCTTTGGGTGAGAAGAAGTGAGAAACTTTTTCTTTCTGTGCGCGTGGTTTTTCTGCTATGGCAGTCTTCAAGTTACGCGTGACTAATGCAGTTATTCTTGACAAGAGTTATCGAGTTGGTTAGCTGCGACTTGATATCATTGATTTGGGCTGAATAAATGTCCATCCTATGGCTGAGCGTCGTGAACGTGTCACCGATTTTGGGTGAGATAGGCTCCAACGACGCCACGACGAGTGCTTCGAGCATCAACTCGACTGCTGCTGTGCGTTATGGCTCTACTGTCGCCGTGAGTGGTGAGGCGACAAGGGCGGCGATTTTTGTTTCTATGATGGAGAGTACTTTGGCCTCCACGACAGCTTCAATATCTGGTGTGGTGAGTTTCAAGGCCAGTTGTTTAGCTTGGTGCTGTTCTTCGAATAGTCTAGGGAGCCTCTCTATGCTTGCCTTCTGCTTCTCAATGACCTTTTTTGTTCTCGGCATAGTTTCGCGAGCTTATCGCCAAATGCACCTTGGCTTTATAGCTTTTTGCTGATTCGAAACCACTTTTTTCACAATTCTTCAATGCATTGGATTCAGTATATGAGCAATTGGGAGCGTTCTTGATGTTCAGCGAACTCTAATCTACGCGTGTTGCATCAGCATAGCTAAGGCGCTGGGTGCAGAGTGAGCGGGACTTGTGCGAGACCTGGAGCGCGATCGCAGAGCAGACCTAGACTTGTTCGGCCGCGCTTGTTGAGCAGTCTGCCGCTGGGGCTATGAGAAGGCCTGTCAAGCTCGGGAAAGTCTCCACTGCGGGAGCTACAGCCATTCTCTCCGGCTTTCGCCTTCTCCAGTGTTTGTTGTCTAAATTGGTAAAGTGGTGGGTTTTGTCGTAGCTTGTTCTTGCATTACTTGCCGGCGCTTTCATGGGGTTGTTCGCATATTTTGCAGTTGGGAATACATTCATAATATGTAGTGACTGCGTCTTGTCCCGACTTGTAAGAGAAGTCTTCTCTGGGCCTGGGACAGATGTCTCGTCGGTGCCCAAGTGCACCGCATTCGCGGCAGAACTGCACATACTTTCTATAGGGTTTGCAGCGGTAGTATCCACTTTGGTAGGTGATGTAGTACGGGACTTGTGGGCCATCGAAAGTGATGACGGCGGTGAAATACAGACCAAGGATGCAAGCGCCAAGGACCAAGTATCGTGACTTGACTCTGAGGCCAGCAACGATTTCGGCACTGCTGGTTACTGAAAGAAGTTCGTACATGACACCTCTGCATACACCGTCGGAATGTCCCACGGGGGGATTCACACTGAAGAAAGTGCCCCCTAACTGGATGGTTGCAACGCTTCTGAGCTTGGTTGCGCGTTCTGTGTGGGCTTTACTAGGCATATTGATGTTTTTAATGCTCTGCACATGAACTCGAACACTGTCGTAAAAATATTGTGTAAGACCATTTCATTGTCCGATGGCGTGCATGATTGGTGTTCGACTTCATTTGAATAAGTCGTGTCTGGCTTGTGGCCTGTACACGATATTAAAATCGTCCGTAGTGAAAGGGGGCATCTTCAAGTTGCGTTGCTTCCAACCTTTTAGCGTGGGCACGGGCTTTTTCTCGGGCTTCTCGTTGGATGGTTGAATAAGGTTCGCCACCCGTTTTTCTTTGCGTCCGACTTGCAGCCATTATATATGCTCCTTGCCTGTTGTTTTACCACTGTTGACATTATACGTCCATGCCGATTTCTCCGTGGGCGTCGCAGCATTCACGTCGGTTTGCATTGATGCTGGTTCTTCTTGTGGTCCTGCAGTAGCCATCTGATATCTGTGAAAGCATACGGGCGGGTAGCAAGAAACTTCTCCCTCTAATCAGTATTTTTGATCGAGAGAGGAACGCGAAGCTCCTCCCCGGGCTCGTGCGTTCGGCGGGTGTACATGCAACACGAACCCCGATTGCGAAAAGCGCTCGCATGTCGGATCACGGCGTAAGAGATAGCGGGGAGCAGCTTGGCATAGCGATGGTAGGTACCCGGGTTGCACGTGGCAATCTTCCGCTAAAGCGGTGTAAATTGGTGAGCCAGCTCATGAGGTCAGGCTGGAAGATGCGCTGATTGGAGGAGGTTTGTGTTGTTACGAAGGGCACCACGAAACTCGCCACTTACAAGGAAACCGGCCGCGCCGACAGCGAAAGGGCTCAAAGAGCCGAAATGTCTTCTCTCACAAGCATACCTTGGCTTCTCTCTGACGCATACGTCAACTGCTAGCGACATGGCGCTTGGCTTTTTTATAGGCACCGGGAAGCCCTTTTTCATGACCAGCGTCCAACCAGAAGCGCCGCTGGCCGTGATGTCAGAATCATCCAATGGGGACCCGCTGCTGGACTGCGTCATGATCATTCAATATGGAGCCACTGCACGTGGTTGCACCCAAGGACGACTGACACTGCCACGCATTGCGTGAGACTCGCCAGACTGGAAGGCGCCGATTGCTTCATCGGACGCGTGGGCTGAGGGGGCTCGCTGTGCGTTGCGTCAGACAGACCAGTGCCGCCGCTTGATGACGTCATTGAGTTGATCGCGTCAGGCAGGCTCGATCGCTGCCCTTGACACGTATTGCCTTTGCAGAGGCATTGACGTTCGGTGTGGACTCCCAGGCGTAACAAACAGTGAGCATCCGCCTTTGAAGAAAAAAAAGGCTCAGATTCGAAAAGCTGGATACGAGTACAAATTTTGCATCACTTCACGTTAGTTTTGAAGCAAAACCTAGATAGTGGAAGTCACGGAAATTTGGTTCAGGGAGTAAGAAAACACAAAAGTTGATATTCCCAGAGTTTCCTTGGTAGAAAGCAAAAAAAAAGCAGCCTTGGCGCTGAGCGAAAATTTGACGCAAATGCAAATAAACACTGCAGCTGGAGGACGCTCACACTTGCGCTTTTTTGGTGCACAGTTGAAATCTTCACCGAGATTCGAAGGTAGGCTACAGGTCCGTTAGGGGATAGCATGTGCGTATGAATGGTTTGGTTTGGCGGCGTGAGTGTGTGCATATCGCTATTGATTTCAATTCGTAAGCCGAAGTCTAAAGGTTCCCATACTTTTGCTGTTTGCACTTTCGCAGTAAGGTAATTCATGACTACAAATGCAGTAATTGTTATTTTACGTCCCAAAACCACAATATGATTACTAGTCATATCACAGTTGGAGGCTCTAGAAATATTTACCACATGGCGTGGTGTTGGGGTTATTTTGTTGTTGTTCAACATGTGCTAACATTGTTCAGCACACGGGCGTCCAGCCTTTCGACTTTACGACAGCCGCAGCCGGGATCAAACTTGCAACCATAGGGCAAGCAGCCGAGTACCATAACCCCAGCTTCACCACGGTGGTCACACCCAGGTAATTCAACGAGATATCCACACGGGTCGAAGAGTTGATATTTAGGCTTGATTGTTTATTTTTAGGAGCAAAGCTCCTTATAGCGGCACCCGTTCGCCCCTCGTAGTCGTAGTAGTAGTGTATAACCAGCCTTACAATTTCACCTCCAAGGTGGCGCCGGTGAGAGATTTCTTTGCATTGTTGAACAATAAAAAATTCGCAGCGTGCGCGTTAACTAAAAGCCGAATTCTTCTGTCTCTCATTCTCCCTTAGCAGCCATTGGCATGTATATTTAGCATTATCTGACAAGAAAGAGTTCCTACGATATACTCGCTGGGCATAACCTCCTTGGTTTTAGAAAGATTTTGCGAACGTTGGGCCGCAGTGCCATGAATACAGTGAACTAGTATATACCATGAACTCGAGGTGGTTAAAGGTGGGAAGTAGACACGTAGCGCAAGCCGTAAGAAAGTGTGCGTGTGCCACCTCTCGTTTAGTCCTTGGAATGTCCGCTGGATGTCGGTGCATATGCGGAATATATGATGAAAAGATGCGAAATGGTTGTACTTTGAGTGTTGAATAGATGGACGAACGGACACACGGACAGATGCATGAATGGACTCACGGATGGCTGCACCGACGGATGGACGCATGGACGGACGCAGGGGCGGTTGTATGGACTAACGCAGGGACGGACGCACAGATGGACGTGCATACGCACGATCAGACGCACGCACGGACGGGCGAATGGACGCACGGACGGTTACACAGACGGACGCATGTACGGATGGAAGCAAGAACGAATGAACGGACGGATGCTTCGCTTCGTCATTCGCTTCGAGTTGCCTTTTGTACAACGTGCAGCGCAGCATGTTGGGGCCACAGTAAACATAGTTGGGTACTTTCATGCCTTTGAGCAGTACCATCACAGTAGGTGTCTTTTTATGCGCCTGACTCCAAGCACCATCGGGTTTCTGGGTTTGACAAAAAGGCTTTGTAGCGAAGCTTCGGGCAAATCGGTGTAGACGCCTCTAACCACGCTTCCACAGGTATTTCCCGGAGGTGTAATGTATGCTGGGTTAGAGTGCCCTTTATCTGCCGAGATTACTTCCTCCACTTTTTAGTGTGCATTGTCATTATATTTGAAGGGTGTGCTTATAACGTAGATATTCTTCATGGCATTCGCGCACACATATCCTCCTCGGCTGCCTCTGGGGAAGCCTGGCAGCCATTAAAATGGCTTGCGTGACCTTTAACTGACTGCTTGTTCGCACGTCGAGCCCTCCCCCCGAGCGGACGACCTCTCGAAAGTTTGATGTGGGCAGGCGTGGTAGCGTGGAGGCTGCGGCAACCTTTCTCAGCTGGCTGGCTTTAGCGGCGCCAACGCGGGCTCCATTTTGCCAAACAAGTGCGTCTTGTGCTCTACTTGGGTTTCATCTGCGTTCTGATTTCTGTGGACGGCAATCCAGTCATTGGACTCGGCTTCCTCTTTGGAGATTTCCTCTCCTCTACCATAGCCTCATGACGCGCGGCCTCAACAGGGGCGGCCGAACAAGCGGCCGCGCGTCCTGCTTTCCCACGCTGCGGCACTCGATGCCATATATAAGCACATATATGCTTAACCGTTGGTGTCGGAGAAAGGACCCTGAAAAGAAGTTTCAGTGGACCTACCATGATGAAATGGTATCCAGGTGTTCCCTGGAACTTCCCGCAGTTGGTCCAGTAGAAATATCGTATGCAAAGCAGATTATACTCAGTTGAACAACATCGGTTGAAGGAGCTGAAGCAGACGCGTCCGCAAGCCACAAGACCGGCTAGCATCCTCTATGTTTCATTGGTAGACTCCCATCTGTTACCCTATCCCAGAGTGGAGTGATCCGGAGTAGAATTCATGTTTCACTCTCAATCCAGCAATTATATGACGCCATAAGACTTTTATAGGCACGAGCAATGAATCACTCTTTTGTTTAGACTCTAAGCCTTTTTAGTGGAGCGCTGGTGTTAGGAATACTTGAAAACGCGTTGTTTGAAAGTAGGACTAGTTCAGGAATATCAGTGATGGCTCAAGTTAAGAGTTTTGTTGGTTACATACAATGACCCATTGATTGCGGAGATAATTAGTCAAGATTATTTTTATTGGTTATCAAAGAGCAGGTCGTAGTTTATTACCAGCTGAGATCGTAGAAACTCCTGAAAAAGCAAATGTTAATTACGGATATCTTCCACCGTGCCAGAGAACCCAATGCCAACACAAACAATACATTAGAGAAAAGAAATGCCGAGTTGCCAATGTTACTATTTGATATCTTTGTCAAAGATAATGGTTGGCAACAATTTTTTTAGAAAACGAGAAGTTTGTTCATGGCAAATGCAATATTCCAACTGGCGTTTGTGTACCTATAATTATTAAAAAGAAATACTGAAAGACGGGGAGACCACCGCTAGGGGGCCATGGAGTGCGGACGTGTTGCGCGTCGGCTCCGCAACTTTCCTATGTTTTTGGTGGATTGTCGAATTTATCGTGCAAAACGCTTCTCACCATCGATCGGAGGCAGTTTCAAGGACTTTCCTGACACCAAGTTTTGCCAGGTGGGACCACTTTTTAGCCACTTATTGGCGCCTTTTATTCCACCACGAAAGCAAGAACGCCAAGTCCAGCGTCTCTGCGCACGACGCCATAGGCCGGCCGCTGCGGCGGTGGGGCCTGCAAGCCTAACGTGTCGCCGGACCTCCTCGGAGCTCCCGATCCCCGACGGCAGCGTACAAGGCCTTTGCCAGGGCTAAATAGATGTCGTAGAGGTAGAAGGAGAGGACATTCGGCCGGAAGATTTCGGCGAGGGAGCAGGATGGTGCAGCGTAAAGAGAACGAAACAGGCCGACGGCGCGTCCGAGTCAGCGCAAGACCAGAAGACTGAGACGCAGCAACAGGCGGCTGCCGCGAAGACTACAGGGATTGGCCCGCATACTGCCACAGGGGCGCAGAATAAAAAGAAGTGTGCTCGTTACTTGCAGCACCTCGCTAAGGCGAGCCGAATGCCAGAGCTACCGCCCGATGACTACAGGATCATTGTGCGCCCCCGCGGCGGATTCAACGGGGCTGAATACAAGATAGATCGCATTTACTGCTGCCTTTGTAACGCGGCAGGTATCGGTAGAGAAGCGGCTAGAGAGGACAGCATCTGCCTCAACGTTAAACAGAACGTCGTGGTGCTCAGCACTCCGTCCGCGGACAGAGCCAAACGATACGGAGCCATCAGCAAGCTTTGCATCGGGAACCGAGAGTTCGAGGCGAACGCCTATCAGGCCGCCCGGAGAACACTTCCAAGGGCCTGATTAGGAACATTTCCAAAGACGAGAGCCCGGAGAACATCGTTAACAACCTACTGACGCAGCGCAACCCCGGCGTGCTGCATGCCAAGCGAATGGGCACCACGGACAACATCATCGTATTGTTCGACGGTTTCCATGTTCCCAGACACGTATACTATGGACCTATGCTTGTGAGATGCTCCCTCTACAGAAAGCACATCGACGTGTGCTACAGAAACAAAACAAATCGATACTATCGAGACCAGCCTCGATGAACGCTTTGCTAAACAGGTGGCACAGATGAATGACATGTTCAATAGTGCGATAGCTAAGCTCTCTGAACAAATGACACAAATGCTCACCGCGCACACGGCGCGCATAGAAAACATTGAAGCGCGACTCCCGACATCTGCGGGCAGACCGATTAGAACGGTGAGTAAGCCCTACGCTAGAGAGCAACAGAGTCAGCAGCAGCAGAACGCGCTGCCAGACGCCGAGCCGCAGATTCAGCCGCACCCCAGTCGCCTCGACGGCGATGGGCTAAATTAAACACAAGCATCACCATGGCTAGACACGCGCACACTCACACTAACACTCACAAACAACAGTACACGATCTGGCAGTGGAACTGCTGGGGATATAGGAGGAAGCGGGGAAATCTCGAGCAATTTATTCGAAGCAGTGAGACGAAACCGGACATTATCCTTTTGCAGGAAACAAATTATCCGGCAAAACTAGCTGGTTACAAAGCCATAAATGCGGCCGCGGCGGAAAACAGGCGGAAAGAAAAACGTGCTACACAGCGCTCGGCGCGTGGTGGGGCGCCGGGGGCGGCCGCGGGTCGCCGAGGGCGGGGCGATCCGCTCTCGTCGTCGGCGCGACCGCGGTCACTGCCGTCGCCCCTGCCGCGTCCGGCGCCGTTCGCCGCCGTGCTAGTTAGACGTAACATCACGGTGGCGCAGCGCGAACTTGAGTGCGTAAGGATACCGCATGTTTTTGTAGAATTAATTCCTAAGCACGGCCGAGGCCTGTTTGCACTTAACGTCTACAGTAAACCCACGCTACAGCACCGATTTGGGGAGATGCTCCGGAGAGCAAGCACGGCCGCCAACGGCGCACCTCTGCTAGTTGCGGGTGATTTTAATGCGCCCCATGGGGCCTGGGGATACACGCGTGAAACGCTCAAGGGCAAACACCTTTGGGAAGACTCGCAAGACCAACGGCTTGAACTGATCGCGAACCCCGCCGATCCGACGCGCCGGGGTAACAGCGTGAGCGCTGACACACTACCGGACCTCGCGTTCGTGTCGAATGTCACAGCGGCGTCTTGGCAAAACACGCAGGAGGACTTAGGGAGTGACCACTCTCTGATAGAGATTACGGTAGACACGGGCCCGAGCGTTCGTAGAACATACTCTGAAAGCACAGGCCGTAGACTCAAATTAGTGCAGTGGGACGCGTTCCGCAAAAAGAAAGCAAAAGGCGGGCGGGGCGACGAGCCGATCACGGATATAGACGAGTGGACCGCGACGCTCAATCGGGACGTAGACATGGTAACGTGCCACATCCCGCCCGAAGCGAAGCTCGAAGTAATCGACAGCAGGCTCCTACACATGTGGGAAACAAAGCACGCCCTACTCAAGAGGTGGAAACGCCAAAGACATAACCGGGCGTTGAGGAAACGCATAGCAAGGTTAGACAGAGAAATTGATGAACATGCGTTCCAAGTCTGTAGGTCACAATGGGAAGACCTGTGCAACGGCCTCGAGCGACAGATGCGCGGGGCGAGTGCTTGGCGCCTTTTCCGGCACCTATTGGATCCGGAAGATACTCGTGCCGCTCCAGGCCATAAAACTCGGAGACTTGTGAACGATCATAAAGGCGATGACCTGCTCGGTGCAATACGTGACCGTTACTTTAAGTCGGCAGAGAGCGTCCAACACCCAGATTATGACGGCGTTGCTAATGAGCAACTAGACGCCGAATTTAGCGAAGCGGAAATTCAGGCAGTCCTTTTTGAACTAAACACCCGATCGGCGCCCGGCCTGGACCGGGTTACGAACAAGGCTCTCCGCAACTTAGATGACGAGTCAATCTCCCGATTTGTGACTTATATCAACGAGTGCTGGCAACGCGGTTCCCTTCCTGAAGCGTGGAAAAGAGCTCGAGTTATCATGATTCCTAAACCGGGCAAGAAGGTTGCGCTTGATAAACTAAGGCCAATTTCGGTCACGTCTTGTGTAGGAAAAGTTCTGGAGCACGCAGTCCTCAAACGCGTGACTGACTTTCTCGAAGTCCGCGATGTATTTCCGCACACCATGCTAGGATTCCGCCGCAATCTCTCCGCACAAGACGCGTTGCTTCAGCTGAAGCACCACATTGTTGATGACATTACCAGCTCAACCAAGGCGATCCTTGGCCTAGATATTAAAAAGGCCTTCGACAGCGTTAAACACGAAGCAATTTTAAACAGAGTTCAAACATTAGGACTAGGACAAAAAACATATAATTACATACGTGACTTCCTTGCCGGCAGACGCGTACGCGTCGTCGTTGGAGATGTGGAACTGCAAGAATTTGAGATGGGCTCGAGGGGCACGCCACAAGGCTCCGTAATTTCGCCATTACTCTTTAATTTAGTTCTATTGGGGCTACCCGAGAAATTATTAGGCATACAAGGATTGTATCACAGTATCTACGCGGATGACATCACCCTCTGGGTTCCCGGCGGAGGTTGTGATGGTCACATCGAGCGTACGCTCCAGGCAGGTGTAGACGAAGTTCAGGAGTACTTGCGAGGAACGGGCTTCGAATGCTCGGCAACCAAGTCGGAACTTCTAATCTACAAACCTACGAGTAGCGGTCGCAAAATCCCGCGCGACGAGGAAAGGGAGTGCTACAAAATAAGCATTCTATTGGCAGATGGCACTCCCATTCCACACGTAGACAAAATTAGAATTCTGGGGTTACACTTGCAGGCAAACGGCCATAATGGTGAGACGGTGCGAAGACTACGTCGTTCGGTAGACGACACGATCTGACTCCTACGTCGTATCACGAACAGACGTACTGGTATGCGCGAACACTGCGCGATCCGTCTAGTGCAGGCGTACGCAATAAGCCGTATAACATACGTTGCCCCCTACCTCAAAATGCTAGGCTCAGAAAAAAACAAGATCGAATGTATAATACGAAAGGCTTTCAAGAGAGCAATTGGAGTTCCACTGAATGCGAGCACTAAAAAGTTAATAGAACTTGGACTGCACAACTCACTCGACGAGTTAATTGAGGCCCATGTCGTTTCGCAAAACGAACGCTTGTCGGGGTCTAAGACGGGTCGACACATCCTCGAGTCACTTGGCATCCGGTACCACACTCAGCAGGGAGAAAAAGCGGATGTTCCTGCCTCGGTTCGAGACCGCCTAATTGTTCCGCCGCTTCCTAAGAATATGCACCCGACGCACCACGTCGGGCGCCGTAACCAGCGAGCTAGTGACCTTCAAAAGAAGTACGGCACTAGCGACGAAGTTGTGTACGTAGATGCCGCAAGATATGGTGACGGGAGACACGCACACGCCGCTGCGGTCGTTGACCGTGCGGGCAAATGCCTCGCGAGTGCCACGTTGACCACGGGACATACGGAGGCGGCCGAAGGAGCCGCGATAGCCCTAGCAATCGCCACGGTGCCGAACGCTACGATCGTAATCAGCGACTCGCAGGCAGCAATCCGCGGCTTCGCGCGAGGCCGCGTCTCGCGGGAAGCGGCCCGCATCCTTAAGAGGTGCGGTGATGGTGACTCAGCGTCGCGATCGCCACAACAAAATTTAACAGTCTTTCCTCCTTTGGACCCCTGCACACACTGATGTCCCGCTTCCGGGCAACGAGGCGGCCCACGCCGCGGCTCGAGGTCTCACTCGCCGAGCCGCGGCACATTCCGTGGCCACCGCCTCCGCTCCCGAGAACGGGGCTTCTGATCTGCCGGATCGAGACACCTTGACAGACACGCAGCGACAACACAGACCACAATGGTCGTGGGGTGATCGTCTCATCACGTTCCGAGATATTACGCAACACTACAGACTGGAAACGCGAAAGTTCCCGCCACCGCATGACAAATTAAACAAACACGATGCCGTAAGCTATCGCTTACTACAAACCCACTCTTACCCCAGCCCGGTCGTCTTACGCCACTGCTACCCGCACTTACACATTACCGATCTATGTAAAGCATGCGGGCACAGAGCAACGCTGCGCCACATGCTCTGGGAATGCGCCGATAACAATGGTCGAGAAACGGCCGCCGTTCGCGATGCGCCTATGGCGGCTGCCAATACCAGGCAACAGGAAGCCTCCAGCTCACTCGCTCCCGCCGCCGTCCCGTCTGCGGGTGCCGCGGGGGACCTTCTCCGTCGGCGACGCCGCCGCTGGGAGGCGGCGCTCAGAAGCTCGGAGCTCAACGACCAGCTCTGGGCTGTCCGGCAGGCCGAAGATGCCGCCCGAGTTCAGGGACTCAGCGCCGCCATCTGAGGCCACCAAGACCAAGCTGCCGGCCAAGTTCTAATAAAGTTTCCTCTCTTTCTCTACTGAAAGACGGCGTGCAAAGACAAGGGAGGAACTTTGTTAGAGAAATTAGGAAAATGTGCGAAAAATATATGATTTGTTCTATACTGTGACTTGATTTTCGCATGAAAATATTACAAGTAAAATATTGTTAATATTTTGACGACGCGAGATTGACGAGCACACAAAGCGCCTCAAACAAATACGATTTATCGATAGCAGGAAGCAGACTGCAATGACTTCTTTGTCTTTTGCCCACGGCCAAGGACACTCGCGCTGCTTCGTTGTCCTCACCACTGGCACACACGCGCGGCATTATTCCCCCTTTTAAAAAAAACATCGTCCCGATGTTAAACGTTTGAGAAGCAACGTGAAACCAAAACTGCACAGTTAGTCACTGAAAGTAGGGCTTCATCCGAAGCACGTGGACACATTCTGGTGAATATCTGCGCCGCTTTGAACACTGCACGCCGTCCGGAACAACCTCGTAGTTGACGTCACTAATGCGTCGCAGAACCTTGTAGGGTCCGAAGTATCTTTGCAACAGCTTTTTGGAGAGCCCACGCAGATGAACAGGTGTCCAGACCCATACTTTGTCGTCCACGTTGTATATGACGGGTCTGTGCCGGAGGTTGTAATACTCGGCATCGTCGTCTTGCTGTTTGGTGATTCACAACCTGGCAAGTTGTCTGGCTTCTTCTGCTAGCTGGGTGAACTCTTCGGCGTCTGTCTCATTGCCATCATTTTCATGAGGGAGCATTGCGTCTAACGTTGTTGTAACCTCGCGTCCGTAAAGAAGACTAAAGGGTGTCTTTCGAGTGGTCTCTTGACGAGCCGTGTTGTACGCGAATGTGACGTAGAGCAAAATGATGTCCCAGTTTTTGTGCTCTACATCTACGTACATGCTTATCATGTCAGCCAGGGTCTTGTTGAGGCGTTCGGTGAGCCCGTTGGTCTGGGGATGATACGCCGTTGTATTCCTGTGAGCTGTACCACTTAGTCGGTAATGGGTGTCCAAAAGCTCGGCCATGAACGCAGTACCTCTGTCGGTGATGACTATTGCGGGAGCACCGTGTCTTAAGACAATGGCTTCGATGAAAAATCGCACCGCATCAGCTGCCGTTGCCCGTGGCAGAGCGCCTGTCTCCGCGTATCGGGTCAGGTAATCCGTGGCGACGATTATCCACTTGTTTCCAGTGGCAGACTTTGGGAAGGGGCCCAGAAAATCCATGCCAATTTGTGCAAATGGTGTCGCCGGCACTCGGACAGGCTGCAGCAGGCCAGCTGGTTTGATGGATGGTGGCTTGCGGCGCTGGCAATCTAGACATGCCTGCACGTAAGTTTTGACAACTTCGGCAAGTCTTGGCCAGTAATAATTCTGCCTTATCCTCGCCAATGTTCTTGCGTAACCCAAGTGACCAGCGGTAGGTTCGTCGTGACAGGCTTGCAGTACCTCTCAGCGAAGTGAAGAAGGAACGACGAGCAAGTAGCTGCTGCCAGTGGGTGAAAAGTTCCTCTTATAAAGAACCTCATTTCGCATGCAGTACGACGGCAGCCCTCTCGCAAAACACTTCGGAACGCTATTCGCTCGCCCTTTTAGGTAATCTATAAGTGGTAGCAGCTCAGCATTGCCACGCTGCTGTTGAGAGAAGGCGGCAGTGTCCACAATTCCGAGAAAGGCCGTGTCGTCATCGTCGTTGTCCGGGGATGCCGTCTCAACAGGAGACCGAGAAAGACAGTCGGCATCGGTGTGTCGTTTTCCCGACTTGTAGGCAACAGTGAAGTCAAATTCTTGGAGCCGAAGACTCCATCGTGCAAGGCGGCCAGACGGATCTTTCAAGTTGACTAACCAACAGAGAGAGTGGTGATCGCTGATAACGGTGAATGGGTGGCCGTACAAATAAGGACGAAACTTCAGGACTGCCCATACCATTGCAAGACATTCTTTTTCCGTCGTAGTGTAATTCGCTTCAGCTCGGGACAGCATCCTGCTGGCGTAGGCGATCACGTTTTCGTTGTTGTCCTTCGACTGTACGAGCACTGCTCCAAGAGCCACATTACTAGCGTCTGTATGAAGTATTGTCGACGCGTATTCATCGAAGTGGGCCAGCACGGGGGGTGTTTGCATTCGCTGACGAAGCTCGTCAACTGCCTACTGTTGGCCTTCGCCCCAACTGAAGGGTGTATCTTCCCGAGTAAGCTGTGTCAATGGCCATGCGATGCGCGAAAAATTAGCAATAAACCGCCGGTAATAGGCACAGAGTCCTAAAAAACGTCGCACTGATTTTTTGTCTAATGGCGTCGGGAAGTTTGCCACGGCGGCAATTTTATCCGGGTCGGGGCGGATCCCTTGGCTGCTCACGACGTGACCGAGGAATTGATATTCGTGGAAGCCGAAGTGGCACTTTTCTGGTTTTATAGTAAGACCGGCCAAGCGTATTGCTTCAAAAACTGCTTCGAGCCTTCGTAAGTGTTCCTCGAAAGTCGCCGAAAAGACAATCACGCCGTCGAGGTACACCAAGCAGGTTTGCCACTTAAGTCCCGACAGAACCGTGTCCATGAGACGCTGGAATGTTGCTGGCGCCGAACACAAACCGAAAGGAAGAACCTGAAATTCATAAAGTCCGTCGGGCGTAACAAAGGCGGTCTTCTCACGGTCTCTCTCATCCAGTTCAATTTGCCAGTAGCCGCTTTTTAAGTCCATAGACAAAATGTAGCGTGCGTTTCGTAGTCTATCCAATGAATCATCAATACGTGGAAGAGGGTAGACGTCCTTCTTTGTGATCTGATTAAGCTTACGGTAGTCTACGCAGGAACGCAAGCTACCGTCCTTCTTTTTGACGAGTAGTACAGGTGATGCCCAAGTACTGTTAGATGGCCGAATAACACCATCTTCTAGCATCGTTTTCACCTGTTTTTGAATTGCCTCACACTCCTTTGGGGCGACTCGATAAAGATTTTGCCGGATGGGTCTGGCATCGGAATTCGTGATGATGCGGTGTTTCGTCAGTGCCGTTTGACCAACTCTTGATGTGGATGAGAAGCAGCCGTGGAACCTGATGATCAGCGTGAGAAGGCGGTCTCGCTCCATAGGAGATAACATTGGACCAACGTCAACAGGTGTCGGTGTAGTGATAGTAGACGCTGCTGCTTCTTCCACTAAATGACAACCTTCTGTTTGCGAGAGTCCGTCAAAATAGGCAATAGCCGTGCCTTTAACTATGTGTCGGCGTTCTCTGCTGAAATTTGTCAATAGCAGTTCAGCGCATCCGTCAATAACAGTGATGACAGCCCTGGCAACAGAAATTCCGCTAGTGAATGCGAGCTGCTTGGTGTGTTCAGCGATGCCAGTACCATTGTGTAATTTGTCACAGTGTACGGATACGAGAGAGCAACTTCGTGGCGGCAGTATGACGTCGTCATCAGCAATACGGAAGCGAGGTGGCTGGTGTTCCTTATCTATAGCAGTCTCCGAGCTTACAGTGAACGTTACACTTCTGTCACGGATGTCAATCACAGCCCCGTATTCGCGCAAAAAATCCATTCCCAATATAAGCTGTTTACAGCACTCGTGGAGAATGACGAGGGTGGCGACAAAGGTGGAACCAGCAATGAAGAGTCGGGCCGTGCACTTTCCAACCGGTGTCATCAACTGACCTCCTGCAGTTCTTATATTGGGTCCCTGCCATGACATTTTCATCTTCCTTAGTCTTTCGGCTAGCTGTAGGCTTATTATAGAAAAGTGGGAGCCAGTGTCCACAAGAGCCGTCACTTGGTGGCCATCAATGTGAACGACGAGGTCAGCGCTGATAACGTCGGTTACGTCGGCAGTTGTCTCATTCATCGAATTAGTCGTTGCTGTCGTTTCTTCGGTATCGATGGCTTCGAGCTGTCGTTTGTCTGCAATGGGGGCTGTTCGTAATTTTGAATATTGGCAACCCGACCCCCCGAGGTCGCTGCGTCTAGTTTCCCCGCCGCGGGCTAGGGGACCTGCCCCTGGTGACGTCGGCAAAACTGCGACGATTAGGTGAACTGGGCCGCGCAGGAGATGGAGAGCATGATCTGGGCATTACTGGATTCTGCGGCGGTGTGTTCACAGGTGCGTAGTTGTACATGCGTTGATCGTCGTACGCAATGTAATCAGGTTAGCGAGGAAATCTCGAGTACTGAGCGTCGCGATATCGGCAAACTCTGTAGACGTGCTCAGGTTCGCCACAATGAAAGCATACCGGTCGACGGTCAGCGGTACGCCACAAATTGGTTTTCCGACGCTGGTAGGTAAGCGAAGACTCACTATTGGGCCACGTTGTGGGACCACGTTGTGGGGCATATTGGTTATACGGCATTCGTCTTGTCGGAGGAATCGGTGAGGTTGCGAAAGTGGTCGGTGCTGACAGTGGCTCTGTTTGCAGGGTTGGTGGTGGTCCAGTCAATGGAATCTGCTATGCTGAAGGCGCGACGACGGGGCGTCGCACTGCATCAGCATAAGTAAAATGTCTTCGCACACCATTATAGCCGGATGAAGAGAGAGCCTGGCGGACCTCATCCCGGGCAACATCAGCGACAAAAGACAATGCCGGCGTCGGTTCAGTTGCTGGAATTAAACCAAGCTGCCGAAGCTCCTCCCTCAAAATCTCCCGGATGACTTCCCGCAGAGGCCTGTCATTGTCGCAGAGGCTCGCCGCAGTCGTAACAGGGCTACTCGCTCGAACATTGACCGGGTTCTGCTGGCGGTACCGTTGCTGTAGGACCCGGTCAATAGCTGTGGCTTCTTTCGTGAACTCAGCTACTGTTGTTGGCGGATTTCTCCCAAGCCCAGCAAACAGTTGCTCCTTCACGCCTCGCATTAGATACCGCAGCTTCCTGTCTTCCGGCATCTCGGGATCCACCCTGCCGAAATGACGGGTCATGTCCTCGGCGAACATAGCGACGCTCGCGTTTGGTTTTCGAATTCGAGCTTCCAAGAGACGTTGCGCATTCTCCTTTCTGTCAAGACCACTAAAGGTGTAAATCAGCTGGTTGCGGAAGTCGTCCCACGTAGCCATGCTTCTTTCCCTGTTGATGTACCACGTCTGGGCGTTGTCTTTCAGGTAGAAGTACATATTCGTGAGCTTGTCTTCTGGGGTGGCCCACTGGTTGTACTTCGCGCAGTGTTCGAACTGGTCCAGCCAGTCTTGTGCATGTTCCTATGTCTCACCATGAAAGCAGTCAGGAATCATGGCATTCTGAAGTGTCATGTGCGATGTAGCTGCAGTGGCCATGGTGGTTGAAGGAGGCAAGCGATTGCTGGCAGTTTCTGGAAAGGGATTGAGCTCGGGAGCTAGGCCTCGCAGACGGCGGCTGGAACGGTGGACTGGTGTGTCGACGGGTGGTAGTGATTCCGTGCTTGAATGTCGGGTCCGTGAAGGGGTGCCAAGCATGAAGACGTACCCAGCACTTCCACCAGTGTGACGACGCGAGATTGACGAGCACACAAAGCGCCTCAAACAAATACGATTTATCGATCGCAGGAAACAGACTGCAATGACTTCTTCGTCTTTTGCCATCGGCCAAAGACACTCGCGCTACTTCGTTGTCCTGACCACTGGCACATACGCACGGCAATATTGTCTCACAAAATACCCTTGTTGTATTAAATACTCGAGGTTCTAAAAGAGTGATGTTTGTTTTTGCAGTTGTTCTTGACGACGATAAATAGTTATAGAGCGAAACCTATATATATATATATGTCGTCAGGAATTTCTAACTACTGCATTTTCACTGCAGGAATACTGAAGCACGAGCAATCCGCATCAACCCTCTCTAACATTCCTTTATAAGAAAAAAGCTATTTATATTCTATATACACTAGAGCTTCTGAGTTTATTAAAAGCAAACATAATCTGCAATTATTAAACACTTCAGCATAAAGGCCAAAATAGCACAGAAACAACGCGCTGAAGAACTTTAAATTGTCACGGCCCTTTCTACCGACTCTCTCCACACACGCTGATGCGCATTATTTTCCTGGCAACAAGACACCTGCCCTCGCCGCTCTGCTTTTTTAACCCGCCTGAACGAAACTTAATTTGGTATTTACGAGGCTAACTATTTTTCCAAGAACAGATTTGAAAAGGACATGGTTTATTTTTTTTAAGGTTTTGTGAAACTGACTGGGGTTCTTTTTCTTCTTAAACGAGGGGGGGGGGGGCATCAGATGGCTGTTCCTCTTCACAACCAAACGTTTTCATATTTTAGGTAGATGTCTTTTTTCTTTTTACTTAACACAATTTTGCCTTCGTGAGTTCCCGAAGCCAGCCGTAACTATATACGATCATTAACGTATCAGCTAAAAATAAGCACTTTTCAACTTGTGCGCGATAATTCAATTGCAGAACATTAAAGTTTCAACTCTTTCTCCCTTGCTTTTCTTGTATAAGGTGACATGTTCTTACCAGAATCGCTTAAAAGAAATGCTCTACTCCCGCCTAACAGCCCGGATGAAATTTGTTAGTCGTCGTTACAAATATTGTGCTCTTTTAGTTCCTACACTGCCGTATGTGGACCTTTGTCTTCAATTGTGAGCGGCGAATCTGTTGAATGTTGAAACTAAGATAAATTTGCAAGTTTTCGTTTTCTTTGAGAGCCTGATATACCGGAAACAATTATTCGCAAGGCTCCTACTCAGTTACAATGTAGACTCCAAGAGCCTCATGGGATGCCTGTCCCAAATTCGTTGTCATTTCCATGATGGTAATGTGACGGATGGAGTCTGTGTAAGAATATACTCCATTAATGAACTTATGGTGGCTTGTGTGCGAGGTTCAAGCTCTGCCTCCTATTTATTGCGAGAATCACGCTGTCACAAGTGCTTAGTGTTTAAGCGAAACGAGGCACTTTCAAGAGGTGCGCGCCCTTTATCCTTCGTTTTGTGTTGGTCTTTTTCACCCCTTAAGTTTCGAAGCCATTTGCCAACTTTAATGTCTCGCAAGCTTCACGAATACTTTCGAGTGACACTTTGTGAGAACTTTCGCAACACTCGGCAGCTTGACACGTTTTGTAAGCCATTGCTCCAACTTTCCCTGTATTCCCTAATGCTCGTGTTTTTGAGTACTCCCTTATACATTTGCAGGTGCCAGCTCTTTGCTATAATTGAAGCTATGTCGCAACCCCTTCCGGCTTCCAGGAGCTCTAAACATGCAAGTTTGTATGTAGTATATTTCTGTTCACTAAGAAAAGAATGAAAGTATTTTGCCACATCTGATAAAAATCAGTTCAGCCTTGCTACTTCCGATTCATAGCTTGCGATTTGCTTGCCTCTCTATTGAAAAGCGCCGAAATTCTGCTGTGTACTAATCACAGGGTGCCTAGACTACCGTGTAAGATTGTGTCAAGTTTATTGATATCCTGAAGTAGTCGTGCCCGCATTTCCATTGAGGGGGACCGCAGGCTGCTGCTATAGTCGGGACGGAAAGATCAAACCTAACCTCAAGCTCGTGGGTCTTCTGGAGTGCCTGGAGATAATGAAACTAGCCGTGAGTTTTGATCAGGCAATAAGAAGTATTTTGCAAGACCTTTTCATCCGTGTAGTGCTGTAAAGAGATCCGCTTCCAGAGAATGTGGTTAAAGTAGCTGTATGCACCGCATTTCTCACGTGGAAGGGAGACTTCAGTGAAGTGACTACAGATCGAAAGGCGAGTGCCATTATATTAACCGAAGTGTAACCGAGTGGGGACGTGATAAGCTTAAGGAGGCAAAATGAATTGTATGCGAGCGAGTTGATAGTACTTTGTGAGATTTATAAAGACAGACAGCATGTCTCTGAAGCGGAAAAGTTTCATCTACGTCCTTAACGCCCCACCGCACGACCGCCCACTTTGAGCTGGAAGCGCCCACAGAGCGGCAAGACAGACCTCGCTGTCGAGCATGGGCAAACTCGTTGGCCTTGCAGCTAAGTTGCGCCTGGGCAGAAAAAGTGGAAGCCCACGTGGAGCCACCCTGAGGACCACGATTTGTTGATTCGTTTACTTGGTGTTGATAAACCTTGGTGTTCATAATAATACGATAACCGATAGTACAAAACTACCTTTATGTCAGTTAGTTTCTGTTGAATTACAGCAACTTTCAGGTGAAAATTCATGGTTCGAGTGTGAGAGAAACAAAAGGGTCATTATTTGCTAGTGAATTTTGAAGCTACTTCAGCGCCCACACGTTACACTTTGTACACTTTACACTTTGAAGGTTGTAATCAAAGTGTATTTACAAAAAAATAGAAATTACTAAATTAATTTGTTTGTTTCCAAGTTTCGGGTAGCATACAAGTTTTCGAAAACAGGGAGTCTATAGTAAAGTTGCTCATATTATAGCCTAGAGTGCTGACGTCAAACAGAGGTTGACAAACTGTAACGATGAGGCAGTTACTTCATCCTAAAAAAGCAGTGATGTAGACCGGGATAAGTAAAGACTCTCCGGCTACGAATCCATCACACTATAGGAAGTAGGCTCCTAGAGAGATTAGAGCTCTCCCTTAGTGCGTAAACCGAACGCTGTTGTTTCTGTTCATTCATGGCGTAAGTTTGTCGACATAGCCTCATCAAGTGTGACGCTCACGGGACGGCTTTATGCTCTTGCATAGTAGAACGCGAAATACTTAAAACCATTACCCACTTTTTCTAATACACAAGTAAAAATATCAATTATGATCACAGTTCTCCATAGAAAGCAGGAATTACAGATCATGACTGACATATATGTCGAGATATGAGCGAAAATTTACAAGATGTCTCTGGTTTAAGTAAAAACGCGAAAAAAGAAAGCAGAATTATACCTAATAAGTGGCGATCTTGCCACAATTTCACTATTTGTGAACTGCAACTTTCAGAATATTGCTTGCAGAGTGAATCACCTTTGTTGTGAGCACTGGATATCTCTATTCACTATAGTTTAACTTGAGGGACAATAGGAATTTCATCTTGGAATCGCATGTGCTAGTTTCTTAAACGAATGTTTAAGACCACTGTATTCTGTCCATTGTAAAATTTGGTTATCCACAGCAAATTAGACTATAATAGGCTCGGGTTGTCTGTACAAATATTCTCTCGCGCTACATACATACGCATGTGCTAAGTGCTTGACTTTTTGCTCTATTTCGACAATGTGGTAACAATATATTTTCAAAGGAGTGCCTGAAACTATACTATGTGATTCCCATACTACTCTAAGACTTTCTGCTTTTGTGTTAGCATTGTCTCCATACTCTTACAGTGTGCTGAAAGCGTTTGGTTAAACATTACCTATTACATTTTTATTCCTCCGTGCATATCCTAAAAGCACGAACAGGACTGCTTGTTACGTTTACCAGTACTGCTTGTTACGCAGTTAGGACATTAACTAGAATATAATCAGGTAGTCATTATTGGCATCGATTCCATGATACTATAGGGGCGAAGATCCTTATGACATAGGCTAAACGTCTCCAGTAGTTCGTACCCACCTTCGTTTTTTACAAATGGCCATACATGACACTCCTTGTACTATATAACGAATGCGTATACGCTCAGTGCGCTGCTACCCGGAAAACGAGTGCCCATCTCAGTATCCTGGATAGTTGCCGTATGTGGCGGATTGTCGGTGGGGGGGGGGGGGGGGATGGACGAAGCAGAGCGGCGGGCGCGTTGAAGAAGCTTGCGCTCGGCTCCCTTGGCTCACGCCTCATCGGTGTTACATGCGTGCCGTCTGCATTCTCGAACGCGATCAGACGAATGGACGCATGCACTGATAGACAGACACACAGCCGGATAGACGTACGGACGCTTCGCCCCACTCATCATCATTCTCTCCGTGGATATACTGTAAATTTTTTGAGTATTGATTATTTATGTTATAGTCAACTATAACGAGTATTATCTCAAACATAGTATTAGGTCAACCCGCCAGAACGTCTAGTAAATAAATAAAACCGCCTTGAAGAAGGGCACACCAGTACAAAAGACATGTCTCTTTCTAAATCCACAAAGAAAACATATAAAGTACAGTTGCCGGCGCTTCAAGCACAACTATCATTTGCCATGATTCCACCATCAGTCTTCACAAAAAAAAAAAACAAAACGAGAGGAGCGCCGAGGCAAGCATGATTAGTATGAATAACTGTCTTGTGCTTCTTTTGTTTTCGTTTACGTGCATGGACAACAAACTCCTTCACTAGAAACGGTCATTCTTTCCACCACTTGTGAAAATGCAGGTTCGGTCCTTCCCTGATTTCTTTACTTAGAAGAAAAAGGTAGCACATTTCAAGATAAGTTATAATGAGCCGAATACCTGTGTGGGTTATCCGCTTCGTGTGCTGGTGCGCTGGAGCAACCGTTCGGCTTGCCACTCGACTAGTGCGGGAAAAGCAATTGCAGGTTTTTGCAACCCCCTATAGGATTCCGTGCATTCTGGATAAAGTATGCGCTGCCATTGTGAAAAAACGAGCGTCATGTCTCCAAAGTGTTTCACACCAGCAAGTCTTTGACACGCTCCAAGTGAACCAATTTTCTACTTTTTATGCGCGGAACTCCTAAAGTCGTGGGTCTGTCCATGCGTGTCTTTTGTGACCGGTTCGTAACTACCTAGTGGTATGACTTACTCAGAAGGTGGCACCAGTGCGAGTGGCAGACAGACAGACAGACAGATAGACAGACAGATGGATGGACGGACACACAGGAGCAAGTACGGACGGACAGGCGCACGAACAGAAGTATAGCCGGAAGTACTCAGAGATGAACGGGCGAATGAACGGAAGCACATACTGGGTGCTTATGTCATTTTATGTGATTCTTAAAGAAAAAAAGAAGAGAAAAGTGAGCCTCCTAACTGTCTGCATCAGAGTGCGACACCTCGACAGTAGCTCACAAGAGATGGAGTAAGGAGGGATTGAAAGTATTGGCACAGGGACAGCGAGCGATAGAAGTAAATAGGAGATATGAAAGATGGGCACGGTTGCACTAAAAGCACGAACAGGACCCTCTTTGAACCCTCTTTGTAAGTCAGGGTACGAGGCATCTCTCGGCGAGAAGACTTGTCGGTGTCAGGAGATGGCATAGGGGTTGTCCAGTCGGCCAGAGCTGCGCTGACGTTGGAGATCGCGGGGGCACAACCGGTCGGCACGAAATGCAGCGAGCGAGTCCCATACGGCGTGCTATTCTGCACATTGTCGAATTCCGCCATGTTGTCAGATTCCATCATTAATCGATGCTAATTGGCCAAGTGAGCGGCTACAACCTCTCTGATTAGTTTTAAATGTTGCCATTACAAAATGTGACAATATGGCAGAATTTGACAGTGTTTTGAATAGCACCCAAGGACACACGGATTGACGCATGGACGAATGGACAGAACGGACAGATGCCCGGATGGTTGGTAGCATGAAAGGACATAGATACTGATGCATAGACAGGAGAACGGACAGACAGATGAACTACCAGATGCACGGACGGAAGCATGGGCGGACAGACAGATGGACACACAGATGGCACACGGACAGAGGCATGGACAGAGGGGTGGACGGAAGCATGGATGGACTGACCGGGGCATGGACGCACGGACGGACGAACAAAAGCAAAGACGGATTTACGAACACACGGACGTACGGACAGACGGGCGTTTTGCCCCACTCGTCATCATTTACTCTTGGATATACTGTGATTTTTTATTTCTTTTGGTAACCGTGGGAGGATTCTCCCTTCAGTCCACGGCGCACCCAACAAGACCAGCTGGGCTCTTCTCTTTCGTAATGGTCGCACCTTCTTTGGACATTTTCATCATCAGAATTGCGTTAAAGTCCTTGCCACACGACAAACGAAAGTTTTAATTTCGCTCAGCTGCCACCACATCAACAGCAATGCTTCAGACGTGCACTTTTGTTCGTTGGCCACTGTGAAAGATGGCCTTCTACAAGACAGTGTTTTTCCCTTAAAGTCAGCTGAGTGTGTAGCTCTGGCGCACGGCAGTTTGTTAACGCTATAAGGAGAACAGGTGTCATATAGTGGCTATTTCTGGTATATACGACGACAACATTTACGACGTTCCTGTACACGCACGATTGTGCTTCAGTTGAAACCTAACGCTTCTCATTGCGCGTGTACTTGACGAAACATTTAGGACGTACCTGTACGTGCACTATTGGGCTACAGCTGAAACACAACGCTTGCTATTGTGCGTCTACTTGACACCATTGTGTGGTAACAAGTTTGTTTTTATCGTTATTGCGCTGGTAGTATTATTTGCAAACGAAATACTATTTCCAAACGTGAGTGAGGCTGTAAGTCACTTCTTTAACGCTTGCTAGTCCACAAGCATAATTTCAAGAATAGCATGTCTTGTGGAATTTCATGTACCAGAGGAAAATCTAGCATAGGATGTATGCATACTATACGCGTGCTCATTTCCTGTTCAACTCTCAGTATTGCCACGGGTGTGAACTTCCTGTATAAACCCCAATTTTTTGTGCCTCATTCAAAATGAATTGGATAGAGAATGGTGTCGTCCGTGTTGTTATAGATTCATCATCATCATCAGCCTCACTACGTCCACTGCAGCACAAAGGCCTCTCCCATGCTCCGCCAGTCAACCCGGTCCTGCGCTTGCTGTTACCAATTTACACCCGCAAACTTCTTAATCTCATCTGCCCACCTAACCTTCTGTCTCCCCCTAACCCGCTTCCCTTCTCTGGGAATCCAGTGAGTTACCATTAATGACCAGCGGTTATCCTGTCTACGCGCTACATGCCCGGCCCATGTCCATTGGCTTTTCTTTATTTCAGCAATGATATCCTTAACCTCCGTTTGTTCCCTAATCCACTCTGCTTTTTTCATGTCTCTTAAGGTTACACCTACCATTTTTTCTTTCCATTGCTCGCTGCGTCGTCCTCAATTTAAGCTGAACCCTCTTTGTAAGTCTCCAGGTTTCTGCTCCGTAGCTAAGTACCGGCAAGATACAGCTGTTATATACCTTCCTCTTGAGGGATAGTGGCAATCTACCTGTCATAATTTGAGAGTGCTTGCCGAATGTGCTCCACCCCATTCTTATTCTTCTAGTTACTTCAATCTCATGGTTCGGCTCTGCGGTTATTACCTGCCCTAAGTAGACATAGTCATTTACAACTTGAAGTGCACTATTACCTATCTCGAAGCGCTGCTCCTTTCCGAGGTTGTTGTACATTACTTTCGTTTTCTGCAGATTAATTTTAAGACCCACCTTTTTGCTCTCCTTGTCTAACTCCGTAATCATGAGTTGCGATTCGTCTCCTGAGTTCCTCAGCAATGCAATGTCATCGGCAAAGCGCAGGTTACTAAGGTATTCTCCATTAACTCTTATCCATAACTGTTCCCATTCTAGGCTTTCGAAAACCTCCTGTAAGCACGCGGTAAATAGCATTGGGAAGATTGTGTCCCGCTGCCTTACACCCTTCTTGATTGGTATTCTGTTGCTTTCTTTATGGAGCACTATGGTAGCAGCAGATCCCCTGTAGATTTCTTCCAGAATGTTTATATATACTTCATCTACGCCCTGATTCCGCAGTGTCTGCATGACGGCTGATATTTCTACTGAATCAAACGCCTTCTCGTAATCTATAAAGGCTATGTATAGTGGTTGGTTATACTCTGAGCATTTCTCTATTACCTGATTGATAGTATGAATGTGGTCAATTGTTGAGTAGCCTGTTCGAACTCCTGCTTGTTCCTTTGGTTGATTGAATTCTAATGTTTTCTTTACTCTGTTAGCAATTACCTTTGTAAATAGCTTGTATACTACAGAGAGCACGCTGATCGGCCTGTAATTCTTCAAGTCCTTGTCATCTCATTTCTTAGGTATTAAGATGATGTTAGCGTTCTTCCAAGACTCTGGTACTCTTCCCGTCAGGAGACACCTCGTAAACAGGGTGGCTAGTTTTTCTAACACAATCTGTCCTCCATCTTTCAGCAGATCTGATGTTACCTGATCCTCACCAGCAGCTTTTCCTCTTTGCATGCTCTCCGAAGCTTTTCTGACTTCTTCTATCATTACATGTGGGGTGTCATCTGGGTTACTGCTAGTTCTTATAGTATTAAGGTCGTGGTTGTCCGGGCTACCCTACAGATCTCTGTAAAACTCCTCCGCTGTTTTAACTATCCTATCTACATTCATAGTTATTTTGCCTTATCTGCCCTTTAGTGCATACATCCGATTTCGCCTATCCCAAGTTTCCTCTTCACTGCTTTGACGCTTCCTCTGTTTTTCAGAGCATGTTCAATTCTCTCCATGTTATACCTTCTTACATCGCATACCTTACGTCTATTAATCAACTTCGAAAGCTCAGCCAGTTCTATTTTGTCTGTTGTACTTGACACTTTCATGATTTGACGCTTCTTATTTCCGGAGCCCTCCACTACGGCGTCTCTCATAATCATATAGTGGTTTTGGGACATTAAACCCCACATATCAATCAATCAATTTGACGCTTCTAAATTAGGTTCTTCGTTTCTTGGTAAAGCTTGCCAGTGTCCTGTTTAACTACCCTGCCTCCAACTTTCACTGCACACTCCTTAATGATACTCGTCAGATTAGCATTCATTGTATCTACGCTAAGGTTGGTTTCCTCACTAAGAGCCGAGTACCTGTTCTGCAGCGACACTCTGAATTCTTGTACTTTCCCTCTCAGTGCTAGCTCATTGATTGGCTTCTTGCGTATCAGTTTCTGTCGTTCCTTCTTCAAGTCTAGGCGAATTCGAGACCGTACCATTCTATGGTCACTGCATCGTACCTTGCCAACCACTCCCACATCCTGCACGATGCCTGGGTGGGCACTTATTATAAAGTCTATTTCGTTCTTATTTTCGCCATTAGGGCTCCTCCATGTCCACTTGCGGTTTTCTTGTTTTCGGTAGAAGGTATTCAAAATCCGTAAATTATTGCGTTCTGCCAATTCTACTAGTAGCTCTCCTCTGGTGTTTCTAGTACCGATGTCATAATCTCCTGCTGCTTGGCTTCCAGCGTGCTTCTTTCCTATCTTTGCATTAAAGTCGCCCATCACGATAGTATATTGTCTTTTTACCTTACTCATTGCCGATTCCACGTCTTCATAGAAGCTTTCAACTGAAGCGTCATCATGGCTGGATGTAGGCGCGAAGGCCTGTACTACCTTCATTTTGTATCTCTTATTCAGTTTAATTACAATACCTACCACCCTTTCATTAATGCTATATTATTCCTCTATGTTGCCAGCTATGTTTCTGTGAATTAGGAACCCCACTCCCAGTTCTCTTCTGTCTGCCAAGCCCCGATAGCAAAGGACGTGCCCATCCTGTAGCACCGTATAGGCCTCATCTGTCTTCCTAACCTCTCTGAGCCCTATTATATCCCATTTAACACCCTCTAGCTCCTCGAATAGTACAGCTAGACTTCCCTCACTAGATAAGGTTCTAGCGTTAAACGCTGCCAAGTTCAGGTTCCAATGGCGGCCTGTCCGGATGCAGAGATTCTAAGCACCCTCTGCTGCGTTGCAGATCTGACCGCCGCCGTGGTCAGTTGCTTCGCAGCTGCTGGAGCCTGAGGGCCGTGAGTTAATTGACGTATGCTTGTTGGAGGTAGTGGCCAGATACTGCACCAGAGTGGCAAATCTTCCTCTGGTGAGGGAGTGTGTTCCCGGCGGTGGTTACCGGTGAGGCCGCACCCCAGGCCTCTTAATGCAGTTCCATCAACACGTGGATTTTTTTTAAAATCCAGTTCGGAACTGCGCAGCACCGAGATTTGAACCACGGACCTCTTGCATGCGAGGCGGATGCTCTAACCACTACGCCATCGCCGCACCTACTTTGTTAATGATCACATTTTCATAAACATGCTATTGTAATGTCGTCTGAAGTTGCTCATAAATTTTCTGTGGCCTGTATTTAAAAAAAATATCCGAATGTTTGTTGGTAATTTGCTCTGGTGTTTTAGAACAAATAATTGTACCTCTGTGACGCCAGTTACAAGGTGATTATTTTTCAATTTGTGGTTTTTATTCAAAATTTGCCAGACGAAGCGAAAAGTACTGCACAAAGTTGAACATGTATGTGTTTTGTGAGTTTCCTAATCATACATACATCCGCATTGTTGTACTGCTCAGGATAATGAATGAAGTAAGAAGACGTCAATTCGTTGCAACTGCTGTTGTTTTGTTTCTGTTAGCTGGTCACGCAAACAAATTCATACACGTTACAAACGCGTGCACTATACCGCGCTCGACCATGCTTTTCAAGCAATAAAATTGAACAATCGAAGTAACACACATCATGGCTGTCTTTTGAAGCATGCGTCGGCAGTAAAAGCATTTAAAACTGAATTTAAGAAAAACGGTTAGTAGCGTTCACATTGCCTAGTTAGTAACGCACTCATTCGCGTTTTGGCACTGTTTGACGTTGGTAGCGCCACTGGTACCACTTACAACAGCAGCGCATGAGGTGGATATTACATTCAGGGCACCGCGTGATGAAAGAGGACAAATGGTAAGAAGTTACTCAGAATCAACCATTCGAAGTTCATAAACAAAAAAAATGAACGCATCCTGTGAACAATGCTACATTTCTAATAAGTGTAGACAGTTTGATGCCACACTCTTGTCTTTTCCTAATCAGCCTTTAAAATGCTTTTGGTTTCATTTGCTAAGAAATTATTCGTGTGTTATATTTAATTTTTCAATAAGTTTTAATACATGTCATGCCACAAGCACCCTTACATTGCACAGTAATTCAATGTTTAAATTTCTAAACTAGTTTCGTCTAAACTCTTGCTTATGTCTAATAAAAATTTTTGGTGCACTGGTTGATGCATAGTTAAATTGAAGCGGGCGGCGCTTGTAGTTGTTTTCTCGTCACAGTCCTGGTTTAGTGTTGCACCACTTGTCTATGCTGAACCAGAAGCGTGCATTCACTAAAATATTTCGAGGCAGTCCATGACGCTAGAGATAAATGTCACCTGACTGCCCTATCGAAAAAACAGCGTTTCCAGTATCCCCCAGTACGTTTCATCGTGCTGGGTGACACTGGAAGTGCTGTACAGCGTGTCCCAGTGTACTACAGCGCGCTGCGAGGCACTGGGACACACTGTACAGCGTGACCAGTGTCGCTCAGTGCGCTCAAACGCACTTGGCCACAATGTACAGCGTCGCCCAGTGTCTTAAAGCCCGCTGGGAGGCACTGGTCATGGTGTACAGTCTCTACCGCACACTGGTAACGTTAGCGGCACATTGGAAGAAACTAGGCGAGATCGGCGCACTTTGTGTAAGACTTCATATTGAATTGCGACATGTCGAGTGTAAAATTTACTGAATATGACGATATTGCCACCGTGCTACACATATATAGCTTCCGTTTACGTAGGCAACGGATGCGAGTACGCTAAAGCATTGATATGTTGATCGTGAGGGTCAGGGGCACTGCCAGGATTTTTCTGGAGGGGGGGGGGGACGACAACTTTGTTCCTGCAGGGGGGCAGGGAGCACACAACTTATGTGTCATGTCTTACCTATGCTTGCTTTTTGGGGTGAGGGGCAAAAGAGGGGCATGCAAGAATTTCGGGAAAAAAGGTTCTAGCATACCCATGGATGCCCCCCTTGGCGCAGGTGCGCTTTTCTTGAAGTTTGACTGAGTTTCGTTAATGTATTTCATGAAGAGCATCGATAGAACTGAGAAATTGCAACACAAAATGGAAGTAGAATCATTTTGATAATCACGACCAACCTACTCTAGCAGTGAGTCGTTGCGGCTCGTACCGTAGATAGGCGCATGTCCCTGGCAGCGCTAATCCGCCGCAATGCCCATTATTGGTGTTTTTAGCTTCCGAGTTTTGTATTCGAAGTTGAACATATGACCATTCGTGGGTCAGTTATGATCAAAACTACATTTTAACGAATATTAGACTCTTTCTACTTGAATATCTACGATCTTCACAGGAACCGTTGCACAAGACGTACGACCCTAAGCCCAGTGGTCGTTTCGACTAGGGTGAACTGCTGTGGCTGTCGTTCGCAGAACGTAAACGAGGAGGACAGAAAATACTTCCAAACTATCGAGGGACGAAACCAAAAGTGTTCAGTGAGCAGTTGACATGAATGCTGTTTTATACATAGTATGACTAACCAAATAGTGAGTCACAACAATTGCCGTAACACATTTGCAGCTACGCTAAGAATCTTTGCGGCAAAACGTGTGAGATGAATGTGATCCAAGGAAAAAAAATGAGCTAGCAATCACATGTTTGGCACGAGCACAAAGAGACGAAACACTGCGTATGCAAACGACACATTCAAAATATTGGATACCTAAATTACTTTTATGATGAAGAAAAATAAACCCATTTTTTTGTTTCTTGTGTGGAGTACAAGTATGTATGCGGAATATTGGGCAGCGTGTCTGGCTCCGAGTATGTGATGTCTTTAGTTATCAGGTTCCACTCCAGCTCACTCAGTTTTTTTTGAATTTTTTTCTGCTTCTTTTCTTACTGCGTGCGTGGGTCAGCCTTAATTACAATGTGCGCATGACCACAAATTTTAAACACAATTTGAAAGCAACATTTCTGCCTATAATGGGTGTCCCAGTGTGCAGCGTGGCACTGTCCCAGTGTCAGCGCCACACTGGCCACTTGTCCAGTAATCAGGTATGGCGCAGGGCCAGTGCCACTAGTTTTTGCGATAGGGTAAAGATGTGTTTTATGCTTAATTCTCTTTGGAAGTTTGGCGATCACACTAGTAAGCACTACTAAGAGTCGAAGCAGACTTACATCACCAATTTAGTAGTTTATGTACGCACGACCTCCACAAAAACGCTCAACGACGCAAATATAGGACGTTTATGATATTTGAACGGCGCAGTGGGACAATACACTGACAAAGAAGCTTAGACAAACAAGCGCTCTTTGTCTGAGCTTGTTCGTGTACCGTTTCACCGCACAGTTTGTATAAAATAACGTTTACACCAAATTGTCGAACTTTCCACGCCTTTCAATCTTTAAAGAATGAAAAGAAAACTTGCTATGAATTATTCATTTGAACTTCTCTGGTCCACATTACATTGTATTGTGGAAGCAAGCAATTTACGCTTCAAGAACCTAACCTTTTTCCTTGCAAGATATGATATAATTGCGATACCACAATAGAAGCTTGAAGTCTCGCTTGCCATCATTAGACAAAGGCACTACCGATCTACACTGCTTTAAAATTGTCTTTACACTTGTGAAATTTCAACGCATGAAGCCACAAGCACCTGTTGAGCTTGTGGACAAATACAACAGAGATAAAAAATTCAGGCACATGGAATAAATTTATGATATAAATAGTCAGATGTTTTGATTGCTCATGCGGAAAAGTCCAATAAACAATGCCAAACTTCATGCCACAAATCTTTATCCACGCACGTATTCAAAGGCCATGTTGTGTTTTAAGTAAGACCAGCAAAACTAGTCTGGTATAACAACCTGACTGGTTCTACCAGCTAATACACTGGGGCCTTGTGGTGACATTTTATTCGAAATATGCCTAATGTAATAACTCAACGAGGCGTAGTTAACTATACAAAACAAATATAACTTCATGGTTTTTTAAAAGTTGCGCTAAGCTAAAGATGGTTTTATTACAACACTGCGCGTAAAATTGCAAATGCCTTACAAACATCAACGATGTAGCTGTACTATTTTTCATTCCATGAACTTTGGTTAACTACTCGACCTCCGTTATAGGTAACTACTCTCCTTGATTCGTCTTCTAGGAAAAAAGAGCAAAAAGTAAATCTTGTGAAAGAAATTGATAAAGAACACCGTGCTAGAAGCAGTGTATCAATTTTTTTCATGTAAATTGCTGTCCAGTCAGCATGGTCACTCAAGTTGAAATTTAAGCAACAATTACCCCAATGTCATGAACGCAATGCTGACCAATGAATGTGCCCAAGTAATGAGATTAGTTCGAAACCTTCTTCAATGTTTTGTGTACTGCAGTAGATGGTGACACAAAAATAATGTATGTAATTTCTTGCTGATGCCCCGCCGCGGTGGTCTAGTGGCTAAGGTATACGGCTGCTGACCTGCGGCTGCGAGATCAAATCCCGGCTGCAACGGCTGCATTTACGATGGAGGCGGAAATGGTGTAGGACCGTATTCTCAAATTTAAAGGCACACTAAAGAACCCAAGGTGGTCAAAGTTTCCGAAGCCCGCCACCACGGCGTCTTTCATATTCATATGGTGGTTTTGGGACGTTAATTCCCACATATCAGTCAATCAAGTACTTGTTGAGCGTTCTAGATTCAGAGAAAGTACATGGGCGGTGTGGAGAACAGCTCCGCTGAGGCTTCCTTCAATATGCGAGTAGTATTCATAGTATAGAGCCGCCTTCTCAATAACTTTACCGGCCGATATGAAATTTGATCGCGTCAACTGACATACCGCCTCAGCGCACGTGACAATATGCAGGGCATTTTTATCGACGAAGCAAATTAAGGCAATCTTCGGTCAATGTGTGTGCCGAATCAGTGTGTCCGTGATTTTTCCTATATCAGCAACAAATAAACCCTTTACGTTATAGTTATAAAGCTTGATTGTTCAGCATTGGCGGCCTATACCATTTTTTGTGCTTGCATAGGTACTAGTTATAGTGACGCGTTCGTATGCATATTTCTTGTTTCAACGGGTCCGAACGAAAATAGAAAAATCTGAGTACAATTGAAGAAGAATGGCGATTTGGGCTAGTTGGTTTGAGTTCATAATAATAAGGGTTCCAGCGCTATACACTATACACTATACACTATGCACGTCACGTATTTAGAGGCCAAACCCGGCGATTTTTCGACCATGTCAGAAAGTCGTACATTTATTCTTCTGAGGCACTCTTGCACGTGTCCAATAGCATAAACCCTCAACAGATTCTAAAATAGTTGTTAAATACAGAAAAACTGTGAAACCTAAACCGAAGCCAAAGCGAGCTCACTTTTATGTCTGACGCAATCATTCGTCCGAACAGGGCTGATTACGCATAATGCATGCCAGATGGCACTACCTGTCCATGCTATCTGCCACGATCGGCTAAAGCACTCACGCTTTTATAGTGAATATATATGGCGAATCATGTGTGGTTCACAACGCAACACCGCTTGCCAACTGTCGCACACCCACAAAGACGGAAAAGAAAATCACACGCTCAGCCAAGATAGCACCGGTCTTGGTTGACACAATACATAGCAGCCAAGCGGACGCTGCAGTGGCACATCAGTTGCATTTCTTCTGCAAGGCGACATTCAACTTCACACGCACAATGTTGCATTTTATTCTGGCATGCAAGGTGAGCGTTTCGAGGCAAAGTATAAAACTTATTTTAAAAGAATGAGTCAAACTCTTAAGCTTGCAATTAGTCTTGCTTAGCGCAAACGTGAATATGAACATACCAAGTGAACTTCATCAAGATCCATTGACCTAAAGAAACTGCTGGAGTTGCCCTCTGAACACGCGCGCAAAAGTAAATTTTGGTCTGTCGAGCGCATTTAGGGTTTATCGACAGCAGCAGTGATTGCCATGGAGAAGAAGTTGAAAGTCAGTACGAAAGGGTACAATATTTTTTACAAATAGACAACGCACTACGCATCGGTGTGCACGTCTTTTCCAACTGCCGGAACTGGTTCAGTCTTAGCAAAGGAGATGTTCTCGCAAATTTATAATCGCCAATTTACCTGCTATAAAGAGTAATACAACACCTAAATGTAAGACAGGCGTATACGCTCTCAAGGCATAAGATAAGTGCATCTAAGCCTCGAGTCAAAAATATTTATTTCTCTACCTGCCATGCATTGGCAGTGCCGCATAGGTATGCACTTACAGATTGAGGTTCTAATTTTCTTTTATAGGAGACTACAATGCTCGATTGTGTGTAAAAATTTGAACGTGGACCCTACAGCAGTGCACCACCTTAACAAAGTGAGTGGCTTAAAAAAAATGGGGCAGCTCCGCACTAGCGTAACAAAGACTGAGAAAAAATAGGACTGAGAAAACTAGGAAAAAATAGGGCGGCGCTCCCAGTTTCGTTTCTCTACCCTCACTGCTGTGGACGACCAAACAAACGATACCTTTTAAATAACCTAACCATTTGTGATCGAGCTCAACAATTAAAACTGCCCACCAGTTCGTCTGTCAGTCACAAACAACGATCACTGTTATGAAGAAGGAAACAAACAGAAACAACAAATTTTTAGATATCCTAGATAAAACGAAATATAGAGTTAGCTTCTCTACCAGGCTAGGGATACTGAGACAGTAAATGAAATGAGCGGAAACATTTTTTCTTCAGGAGCTCATCCTTCCTACCTGAAAGTTCGGCTTTGGGCCTCACCCACGTGGGGACAGGGAGAGCGAGATTGAGAGAGCTCTTCCACATAACTGCCGTCCCCAGAAGAGCCCGGCGTTTGAACTCTTGGTCAGAGTTTGTAATACTGCCACGCTTCAGGCAACATCCGTGCGAAAACATTTGCCATTGTGCAGAACAGTGCACTGCCAGAACACGTGTGGTAGCGTGCATTGTCTCTCTTCGCAATTGCGCCACTCCGGCAGAACATGGTGTATGAATTTGCTGGAACTAAAGAGAACGGGCATTTAGGAAATAATAAAACTCATATATTGCACTTCAGGTCCCGGAATAACGATATTATTATGAGACACGCTACAGTTAATGGCCAAGACACACCAAAGTGTCTTGGCCATTAACTATGGCGTGTCTCAGAGGTTCACTGACTATGGCGTGACACAGAGGTTCACTAAGACTTAACTTGCGTATTTCAGTCATGAATATGACGTTGTTAAAATGTACATGAACAGTGCGCAAAAATTATACCATAAGAATAAATTTCGCAACTTTGGAGACCTAGAAGTCGAACCCACGACTTCTCAATCAGCGGCGATAAGAAGCTCACACCTAACTGGTTGCGCTATGAGCGCATTGCCGAGGCACTCATCGATATCGCCGTGTATTTCTCACTCCTTCGCTGTGTAGCAATGCTCTGTACCCACGCTCTTCGCCGCCCCTAAGAGCCGCGAAGGCAAGTACTGCATTATGACACTAAGACTGACAAAGAAAGTTGTGGAAGCCTGAGCCCTTTTGTGCCTCGATGCCAACAGTTGAAGGAACGCCCAGACGCTTTAATTACAGCGCCTACCGACGCCGGTAGGTGGCGTTGGTGCTACTTGAAACAAAGTGTAGCCATGGACCGACTAGAAACATGCGTTCTATGTGGCATTGCCTCCACAGTCGGCTCCGACAAGGTTCATAGCAAGAAGGAAGGAAAAACATACAAAGGAGCGTGACGTCACGCACCCAGCCTTGGCAAGCCAACCCGTTCTAGAGCCATCAAAGTCAGCCCAACACGTCACCTTTGGCCCTGAGATTACGCAATGACCGGGACTTACCGAGATGTTCTTATTTGGTTTTCGGTAGCTTTAGTGGGAGAGTGGCAGTTTGGCCACTTCACGGAGCGCCCAGCTAATCCGTAGATTGATCGGTGTCTTCGCCTGCACTTCTGATTGTGGTCTCGTTACGTTTTTTTGCGAAGCATTTTTTGACAACCTTCGGCGACTTTGAGACTATCTATCTATCTATCTATCTATCTATCTATCTATCTATCTATCTATCTATCTATCTATCTATCTATCTATCTATCTATCTATCTATCTATCTATCTAGCCGCCTACGACTTCTAGCTCTCCTGGCCGTTTAGATAATGGTATCAATACTAAACTTGGTACAGCATAACATGACTGTATGTAGAGAGAGAGAGAGAACACAACTTTATTGTCGTCAGACTGTATGTAGAACATATGCGCACTAGTGATAATAATAAAATCCTGGCATGCATGTCATGGTTGTCATAATTTTTTTTCATAGTCCTTCAACTCTTGCAGATGTTTCCTTCACAAGCATGTTGCAAAACTGGTGTGGTATGACATGATTGCATGGAAAACACAAGCAACATAGCCTAACATGAAAATCGGGACATGTGTGTCATGTAACAACACGACTACATGCCATGCTCATAATGCGTTCGCGGCCGTTTTGCTAGCATCACATATACCAAATTTGGTATAACAGTACGTGAATGGATGATGAAGGTGTGTGACTGGTGCAAGAATGATTAGTTAAGATGCGTGTCATGTAACAACATGACAACATGCCGCACTCATGATGCGCTGGCGGCCGTTTCGTTAGCTCCACTTTTACCAAATTTGGTATTCCGGGACGTCAATGAGTGACGAAGTTATGTGACTAGTGCAAGCATGATAATCATAAGATACGTGTCACGTGAGAACATGGCTACATGCTACAGTCGAGGCGCCGATACCTTTAGACATAACGCAGTGCGCGTGCTCGCCGGCATTCATTTTGTAGCGTCACGCCGGCGTTGCCACGCCAGGCGCCGGTCCTGCCATAGACTCACAGGCACGCGCCACGCTACGTTGCTCTGACGCATGCGCGTCTCAGCGCGTCTGGCGTCCCTCCGTCACGAAAAGAGGGAGGCGCAGTGTTGTCTGGGTAACACGCACGCGCGAAATGAAGCATGTCGCATTTCGCGCCGATTGCCGTTTAGCAGCGCTGACGAACGCTGGTCACTCCTGGCGTCAGACTACACTGTGCTCATGTTTCACTAACGTAGCGTCGATGTGCCCAGCGTGCGCGCGTGTCAACGCTACTTTGGAGTATATTGGGCCCTTCATGATACTCTCACGGCCGTTTTGCTAGCTCTACATATACCAAATTTGGTGTTACGTGACCTCAATGAATGACAAAATATATGACTTGTGCAAACATGACAATCCTGACACGCGCGTCATGTAAGAACGTGACAACATACCACGCATGGTCACAGCCGTTTCACTGGCTCCACATATACTAAATTTGGTGTCACGTACGGTAAATTTGGTATCACGTCTGATGGGATTAAATCTGGTGGATTGTGTTCCCGTTAAATGTTCTCTTGTGGTCTCAAGGAATATAATTTTGCTTTGAGCTCACTCGGTCTAAGAATTTTCTTCAATCAAATGCATTCGAACTCAAATTCGCTATTATTTTCCTTGTTCAGACTGTCTCGGACTGAAACTCACTGAAATATTACTCAGCCGGTCCCTCTCAGGCTCATTGCTCAATCAGTCTGAATGAGTTTACTCATGAGTAGGTAAACTGCTAGTTACATTTTTCAATCATCGAGGATTAGGATTGGGTGTTTGTAGGTAGCCCGTGGAACTAGATTTGCATAATTTGCAGGCCATTGCCCCACTCTGTTTCCTGTTTGCTACTAATGTTGTTTGCAACTAGTCTTTCTTAATAATCTTAATTTGTTTGCTTGTTTTTTGTAACTAAGCATGTGCAGGCTCCTTAAACGTCGCGCGTAGTGCGAGGTAAGTCTGCGAAAGCCAGCGGCCTCTGTGCTATTTCACATGCAGTATCGTGCCGGTACCCTTACTTCACTGCACCATATACCAAAAATAATTGTCAAACATCACCACTCACATGCGAGGCGTGTAAGATTCAAAAATTTCAACAGAAGTCGCGACCTGCTTCCTGGAGATTCAGTGCCCCCGAGGAAGCACAACATTGCAAACGTTGCAGCTCTTCAAATAAACCCTGTCCTTCCTTCTTGGGCTCACGACAGGTAAGCAAATAGTGTTCTATATCATCCCTTTTTTTCCAATTCTGGCACAAGGCATTCGCGGAGAGTCTGATTATGTGGAGACATGCTGGTTAACGCGCTGATCCCGTTTAGATCCAATCAAAGAAGCAGGCTTCTTCCTTTGAGAGCCCTTTTTTCACACATGAAAGCATGGTCAGGCGCCAGCAATAATGAGGGGAAATGATTGTTCACAGCCTCTCGTAAAAGACGCTAGGTCTATTCGGGAGCATTCTTCGTTGGCATAAGTTCCAACGCACACCGGGAAGTCTGTCAGTCACCTTATTACCCGCTATGCCTACAAGTGATGAAACTCCTTGAAACTTTATGTTTAGACCAACACCCTGCAGGTCTTTAAAGACTTGCGGTGATGTTTGAGTGCACTGATACAAAAAAAAAACCAGGGTTTCGGCCATGGTTTTGGATTGGTGCAGTCACTATGATGCCAGTGCTTTTTTGTTTCATTGGCATTTAGTGCACTGGAACCAAAAAAACATGTATAAGAAATTTTCGTTTCATTTTAAAGTTCTTGTTGCTAAGGAGAGTACGCGAGGTCATCCGGGCCCATATAGCCTATAAAACAACCATCAAGTTACGGAAAGCGTCATGTCATGTTTCTTGCAACACTATTTCGATGTATGGTGGCATACCTGCATTGTTTTTTTTTGAGCTTTGTTAAAATGTCATGATCTGTAAGACAACCCCCATAATACACAAGTTCCACTCAATTTTCTCAAGCTGCGCGTAGAAAATAGAACACCGTATCAGAACGAGATAGCTCAGCTCACTTGATTTCGACACTCTATGTCTATGTGCAATCAAAATTGGTGTCAGTGACGCTGCCTGTCCATTCACCCTTAATTTTTTACGTACAACACGTACAACCTACAGCTATCTACACTGTGCTGCAAGAACTTCAAGTGTTACTATCCCGTCGTGACGTAGACATACATCACACCGTTTACGTATCAGACTCATAGCGCCACCTCAATATTGAATCCAAAGATATTTTAGGAAGTGGTGTTATATTATAATAATTATGATCCAAACAACTGTACATATTTAACACCAGAACATTTATTAGAAGCAACAATACAAAAACTGCAGAAGTTTGTAATATCCCTTTAACGCAAATATTTATTATAAATGGTGCTTTTCGTGGCCCATTCAGATCTCGTACTTTCAAACATGAGTTATCGGTAGGCATCCAGTACGCACATTTTTACTCGAAGACAATTCACACAAAATAATTTTATCAATAACGTCCTACAAAAGAGATTGCGAGCTGAGGTTAAAGCAATGCACTTCCGTAACTTATGCTTATGATCAATAATTATTTATGTTGAGTATCAACTCGCATGCAATGAAGCATTTAGGTAGGCAAAAGTATCAACATGAGGTGGCATAAGTCTGACGAATGAAGTTCAAGAAATAGCACTATAAGTCAACATAAACTGGATCTTATGCAGGCTCGCTCAAGAAACGAATTTGGCTTTTATCGCTGAGTCGGACTCATTCCCAAAATTTTCTGAATCAGACTTTTAGGCTTAAACTTCCCAAAATGTTACTCACGTACTCCAACTTACTCCGACTGAGACTTGCTGCTGGACCTGAATATAAGTTAGTTGTGCCATAAGTAAGTTTGCTGACCTATGTATATACTTCTCTGGTGCGTTATATTCTTTTGCACTTACCAGGTCTGCATGTGGCACAACAAAGCTAGCCTCACCAGGCTATTTGCAGATCATTAAAAAACGCAGGACCGTCCTATATTTTACTGTGACCACAAAATTCATACACATTATTGAACTGATGATCCACAAAAGACACAAAAATCAAAGCCAAACAGCAGTGTGTATGCTTTATTGCAGAGTGCATAGCTGAATAAACTATCACAGAGCTTTTTTAGAAGTTTTGATATGCACGAAATAATAAATAATCTGTTTTATCATACCCGCCCAGAAATACTAGAAGTATTCAAATAATGAAAAAAAATTGAACAGAACACTGTGCAATTTAGGCAGTTGAATATTAGAGCACCTAAATTCTACAATTCATTGTATATTGCAATACCTTTGCAAAGCAATAATTATGACACTGTATTTAAAATAGCCATTACTACATAGCTCTGTGTATGTCTGGTGCATGGAAAAAAAATATATATAACTCGAGGGCCAAATCGAGGAGGCATCCTAGGTTCATTGACGGCAATTGATATGGTGTTCACTAGTGCAGCCCATCCAACAGTTTGAAGAACCACACATTTATTGCAAAAATGTAAGAGTAAATTTTCTGTACGGGAAGATGTGGCTTTTCGATCAGCACAAGTTTCTACTGACTGCAATCTTGAAAGGTGATGGAGATTGAAAATCGATTAACTTTCATAAACTTCAGCTACTTGTTTGGGGATTCAAAGGCTCGCCGAAACATTAAAAGTAGGGCACCGATGTATTGGCTTGGCGTTAGTGAAATCCGCCTTCAAAGTGAATGGTGAAAAACTTATAAGTTTTTTTTTGGAATCCATAGTAAGGCCAAGCCCTCATCGGCTCACCGAAATGGACTGTGAAAGCATGCATAATTGAAATGTAGGTCTCTTTCATGCACAAAAGGTCGGTTCTGATCTAAAGACTGAGTTGACAGTAAGAGTTTACAACTGAAACAAAATGTATTCTCAGTAAAGGCATCACACAAACTTGCGCACTCGGCAGCTATCAATTATAACTAAGAAAATCACTTAGATAACATTTGAAATCACTCTAAAAATGGAATCTCGCATGTTACGAACTGAGCAGGGCTTGTGGTGAGCTCTCGGAAAATCACACTTACAAGAAGAAAAAGTAAGGAGTAACAGGACATTGTACGTTACTGAAAAATTGTAACCATAGTACGTTACTCCATACAGTTGCGAAAGTGTAACGGGTACGGTGCTGCGTTACCGAAAAAACTAACACATTGCCATCAACACTGCATACACAATAGACTATGTCCCGGTGTACGTTAGCTATTTCTGCTACCACATTGGTTAAACACCGTTTATGGACACCAGTAACTGGGTTGAAAAAGTGTCCTTAGGCACCAACTTTGGTGCACCGAGCTCTGTGATGCTGTGCCGTGAATCACCGGTAGACATTGCACGAGTACCGGTATAATAATGAACGTAGATTAAACAACCTACAACATCTGTGAAAACGACTTTGACTGTCGTGTTACGACTTGTTTTATTACAGGGGTCAACATCGTTTTTATTGTTCATTTTTACAGTTAAATGTCAAAAAAACGAAGTGACTGAGCGAATTTCACACTGACCTGTTATAAAATTTTATTTAGTTTTTGGCTTAAATGAAACCCTAATTAATAAATGGACATAGTATTAGTAGTTTTGCTTTGCGGGATACTTTCAGTAGCAAATAAAGCGACGTTCCACGTCTATGATTTTGCATCACAACATCCAATTTTGTGTTTAGTGTGCTCTTTAGAGCATCGGTCTGATGTGCCCGTTGCTGTGATGAGCGGCGTCGCCGTTGTCGGTGTAACAGATAGAGCAAACAGGGACGAAAGACAGTGAGAGAGAAACTGCCTCAAGAGGTGTTCCGCCTCGAGAGACAGCGAGCCGCTGTGTTAGCGTCTGCATTTCCCCGTGCCGTTCCACACTTCTATACAAACCGAAACGCGTGCGTCTTACGCACTGGCACGCCAAAGTGAACTTACCGGCGAGGGTTGGGAGAACGCGTGCGTTGGTAGAAGAGACATGTCGTGTGTGGGAAGCTCTAGTAAACTGTGAACGACACATCATATTATGATGCAGCCTTGAGGTCAGGCAGGGGCGACGCAAGTTGGCGATGCCAAGCTCTCCACGTTACGTTAACGCGAAAACTTAGCATACTCTACCTAGTCTAGAATCATTCTGCTTCGCCTCGCAATGCGTACTTGCTCAATTTATCACAAACCCGAAACACCGAAACAACAGCGCCAGAATTTTAAATGCGAATCATTTCTTAGCGAACTTCGGCGACTTCGAGCATATCCATCCATCCATCCATCCATCCATCCGTCCGTCCGTCCGTCCATCCGTCCATCCGTCCGTCCATCCGTCCATCCGTCCATCCATCCATCCATTCATTCATCCATCCATCCATCCATCCATCCATCCATCCATCCATCCATCCATCCATCCATCCATCCATCCATCCATCCATCCATCCATCCATCCATCTATCCACCCACCCACCCACCCACCCACCTATCACTTACAGCTCTCCTTGTCGTTTTCATAACGGTATCGACACCGAACTTGGTATTACATAACATGACTGAATTAGGAACATATTTGACAAGTCATAACATAAAAATCATGACAAGAATGTCATGAATATCATAATTTACTTTAAATAGTCCTGCAGCTCAAGCATTAGGTTCGTTTATATGGCATGTTGTAAAACTGGTATGGTATGGCATTACTGCATAGCAAACACACGCGGCAGGCCCTAACATAAAACTCATGACATGCGTGTCATGCAACAACATGACTACATGCCACGCTCATGATGCACTCGCGGCCGTTTCGCTAGCGTCAGATATACCAAATTTGGTAATACAGTACGTTATTAGATGACGAAGGTATGTGACTGGTGCAAACATGATAATCAAGAGGTGCGTGTCATGTAGGAACATGACTACATGCCACGGTCATGATGCGCTGGTGGCCGTTTCGCTAGATTCACATGTACAAATCTCGGAATTACGCGACGCGATCAGGCGACAAGGGCAAATGACCCATCAAAACATGATAATCACGACATGCGTGTCACGTAATAACATGACTGGACGCCACACTGATTTGGTATTACGTGACGCGAATGAAGGACGAAGGTATGTGACTGGTGCAAACATGTTAATATGAGATGGGTGTCACGTGAGAACATGACTACATGCTACAGTCAAGGCACCAATACAATTCGACGAGAAGTGATGCGCGTGCTCGCCAGCGTTCATTTTGTTGCATCACGCCGGCGTTGCCACGCCAGGCGCCGATCCTCCATATACTCTCAGGCGCATGCTGCGCTGTGTTTCTTCGACGCATGCGTGTTTCAGCGCGTTCGACTTTCCTCCGTCACGAAAAGGCAAATTCGCAGTGTTGTCTGGGTAACGCAACGGCCCGAAACGCCAATATGCAGCCTGTCGCATTTCGCGCCGGTTGCCGTCGGGCCGTGCCGACGGACGCTGTTCACGCCTGGGATCACATTACAGAGTGCTCGCGTTTTCCTAACGTGGCGTCGCTGTGCCCACTGTGCGCGCGTTAACACTACGTTGCAGTATATTGGGCCCTTCTTGATGCACTCGCTGCCATTTTGCTAGCTCCACATATACCAAATTTGGTTTTACGTGACGTCAATGAATGACCAAATATATGACTGGTGCAACTATTATATTCTTGACATAATTGCCATGCAAGAACATGACAACGTACCACGCTCACAGCGTGCTCGCGGCCGTTTCGCTAGCTCCACATATACTAAATTTGGTATCACGAGGCATGAATAGATGACGAAGGTAAACGACACATCCAAACATGATTATTATGACACGGAACTCATGTATGGTATCACTTGCATCCACCTCGTAACGTTGTGCTGATTTTAAAGTGACATCAACATTTCTCATTCGTGCTTCGCATATCATCGATTCCCACCGCACTTGGGAACTGCCAATTTTTGGGGGCGAAGCTTCTTAAAGCGTTCGTCCCTCGTAGTCGCAGTCATAGTGTGTAACAAGTTTTACATTTTGACTTGCAAGCTAATGCCGGTGGAAGATTTCTCCTGTGCTTTGTTGAACAACAAAAAGTTCGCAGCGTGCGCGTTAATTAAAAGCCGAATGCTCCAGTCTGTCATTACCTTTTAGAAGCCATTGGCATGTACATTGAGCACTATCTGAGAAGAAAGGGTTGCTACGTTATACTCGCTCGGTATAACCTTTTTAGTTTTAGAAAGGTTTAGTGAGCGTTGAGCCGCAGTGCCATAAATACAAGGAACTAGTATATACCATGAACTCCACGGGGTTAAAGGTGGGAAGTAGACCCGAAGCGCAAGCCGTAAGAAAGTGTGCGTGTGCCACCTCTGGTTTAGTCCTTGGAATGTCCGCTGGATGGCGGTTCTTCCATATGGGAAATATATGATGAAAATACGCGAGATGGTGGTACTTAGAGTGTTGAATATATGGACGAATGGACACACAGACAGATGCATGCATGGACGCAAGAATGAACGCAGGGGCGGATGCATGGACGAAAGTAGGGATGGACGCACGAACAGACGAACGCACGGACGGGCGGATGGATGCATAGATGGTCACACAGAAGGACACATGGATGAACGGAAGCAAGAACGATTCGACGGACGAATGCTTCTCCCCACTCTCCATCATTCACTCCGTGGATATGCTGCCAATTTTTTTCTCAAGCAGCATAGCAATCATCGCCAAATTTTTCTAGCATTTCAGCGTATAGTTATTCACTAAAGTATACTGACACTCCCAGCTGTACGAACGACAGAGCACTCAACGATTTATGCTATGTTTCGAAAAATTGTGACAGAAGTTACAAGGGGTGTCATCGAGATGAGATTGGTATAGAGCTTAAGTGCCTATGTAAAAAATTGCTCGCAGCTTTCCTCGGGGGAACACTGAGGAGGATGCGGAGCATATAATTGGTTAACGGGGTGTTAAAGTACGACTTACTTGGGTCGATGGCTAAATTGGTTAACGTGGTTGTGAAATGGGGCGTTAAATTGCGACTTACTTGGGTCGATGGCTAAATTGGTTAACGTGGTTGTAAGAGGGGGTGTTAAATGAGTGAACACGTACACACGTATGCGAAAGGGCGGCGCTGGTCGAAGGGACGTCGATCATTGTGTTTGTGGATTCGTTGGAATTCATTTCACCGCGACCTTGGACGTCGACGCGCCGTACAAACCAACCGACGAGCGGCAACTGAGCGAGCGAGCACCGACCTTGAGTATATATACAGCGCGACGGCGCATGCACTGTCAGCTGTCGAATGTTCGAGAAGGGGGAGAAGCGCAACGGCGCATGCGCGCGCGTCAGCTGCCGATGTTCTCGAAGCGCGACGGCGCATGCGCGCGCGTCAGCTGCCGATGTTCTCGAAGCGTGACGGCGCATGCGCGCTACATTATACAGCTAGCGAATGTTCGTGAAGAGGAGAAGCGCACGTGGTGTGTAGAGGAGGAAGGGTGCACAGATGGTGGAGAAGTGAAGCGCGCGCGGTGTGTAGAGGAGGAAGGGATGCACAGATGGTGGAAGAAGGAGGAGGAAGCTTGCGGACGGCGCCGCACTACAAGCCTCGAGTATTAGATGCTCCGCATCTAAAAGTAATTTCCAACTTTATTCTGACTGGCATGTCAAGAACCACTGCTTTATGAATTCATCAATGTTTTGGAGCA
>NW_023611465.1:0-109216 GCF_013339725.1 Rhipicephalus microplus | reverse complement strand
GTAATTTCCAACTTTATTCTGACTGGCATGTCAAGAACCACTGCTTTATGAATTCATCAATGTTTTGGAGCAACCTTGTGTCTTTGAACAACTCCAGAAGGAGGCCCGAAGCAGTTGTTGGCGACGCCCATGGCGGTACCGGAAGATCCGCCTGCTCACTGGACTCCTGGACCACTGAGAACTGGACTGAGAGCTCGAAGCTTTTATGAAGCCTTTCGAAGTCATGCTTTGTGTTGAACTTTGCGCAACGTAGTGCCAGGCGCTTCCAGATCATGAGAGCTAGTGTGCAAACAACTGCTTCAGAGCTAGGCGCCTTCTGCATTTATACATTCAGAAAAATGTCTGAATGTGCAACGAGACGGCAACAAACCTGCCTGTAGCATCTCGAAAGCAGATGACTGATGGTGCCTGCACTGCCGTGGTTCGCGATTTTTTGCGCAAAGTTATGGGCGAGTTCATTGACGTTCGGACAGTTTGGATGAACCTCTAAGCCCAGCTGTGCTGGGAACCAAGTAATTGTGTGAATGCCTACTACACTCCTTACCCTTAGAATAGCTGCAGCTTTCATGGAGATCACTTCCAAAGCAAACGGCCGGACAACAGCCCTGGAGCCAGTACATAATTCAGAACGCGAAAGAAAGGTCCTTCATCGTCATAGCGGCAATGAGCTTAGAGCTCCACTCCACCCATGACATTGACTACTGCCAGGGCCACACCACTGCACCTTGCTGAAGATGGTATATGGCCACGAACCATTTATGATGCTCAGTTCAGGCCGCGTGCACGTCTAGCACGTTGACGGTTGCCACCCCACTGTCGGTGTCGTCCTGAAACCCGTCGAATTGTGGTATTTAGCATACAACCTATGATGTTGGATGGCACGTGAGAGTGCCGAGAGCACTGAGGCGATGTAGCTGAGCTGGTCTGCGAGCGGCAGCAGGGCACACCTCAGCTCCCTTTGTTGTGCAGATGAGCTGCCCTCAAGTCTTTGTAAGGCGGCTGCATCCAACATGGATTTGCTAGCACTAAGAGCGGGCAGGGTGGCAGGGATCGGCGCGTAGGTCGTCGCTGTAACGGCGTTGACCGTGACGCGGAGTCACGCGATAGTACGTTGCAGGTTCACAACGATGTCGGTTGTGAAGCCCAAATAAGCGGGGATCACAGTCTCTGTGTATGCAGCGGTTCCCGCACACTCACTCTCTCGAGATTGAATGTGGGCAGAGTACTGGGAACGAAGTGCAGGTGATAGGAAGCGTGAACGGCATTACTTAAGAACAGGAGCCCGTGTGTATTTCTACCGTGAAGTGGTAGCATGGTGTCCATTGGGTCATGTCCTGGTACCGCAGCGGAGGCATGGAGGCCGTCCACTGATTGTCTGATAGGCAGCTGAAGCGGCAATCGGAATGTTGACTCTGACACCAAGGAATCGTGGACGGTGTTCCTGGATGGGGAAGCCCGCGCTACCGACGACCCGCAAGGCTACAGGTATAGGTACCTTCAGCCGTAAGCTACTCTTGTTGGACTGCGCGAATGTCAGGGATAATGGACATAGATAGCAGCTGAAAGTGGGCCAGCTGTTTCTTTGTTTGTTTGTTAGTTATTCAAAACCAGGGGAACGTGCCCACTCTGGGTGTAAACGCGACTTTGAAGCGCATTTACAATCGCGAGACCCGACACCAAACTTGCTCTGCGGGCTGCCTTGGAGAGTGTCTTTTCTCTTGTCGTTGGTCTATGTACACTGCAAAGACACAAACAGTCCGCCAGTGGTCTTTCGAAGGCCCTACCCACGCCTTGTCGTGCTCACAGTCTTTCATTGGCCAATTCTGTAGTCACATTGGAGGCACACGCAGCGACACTGACTAAACTTGCACACCTGCACCTCATTTTCACTCATGCTACCTACTCTGCCATTGTCCCTTTCCGGCTACGTGGCGCAGCCCCCGCCATAATTCATGGTAACTAGAGACGGGGGGGCATAATAGGGAAGCAAAGAAAACACTTTCGTTGTGTTCTAGAGCTGCCTATTCTAAAGCCCCTGAAGCCTCGGAGAGGACATTAACTCCCCCAAGATTGGCCGCTTGGTGGTCGTTTGAAGCAAAGACATGGGTCAAATTTTCGCTCACCCGCTGATCTCCCACAGGCACGTCAACGACGGGTATGCGGATGCGTTTTGCTGGAGTTTTCCGTTTGTCATCATGTTACACTACGATTAAAGTCAGTCTTTTGAGGCGTTGTCGTCATTGTCGGCCTAGTGTGACCATAGGGTCTGGCGACTTCTTCGGCGGGTGACTCATCGGCCAATGGTTTGCGTCTGCCTTGTGTCTTTGTCAGTGTCATGTCAGTATCGCGTCGCTCTAGTGTAAACGCGCCTTTAGCGAACAAAACAACAAGTGATGGCCATCGGGCAAGCACTGATAGATTATGCTCTAGCTGCGGTGTCGCAACAGACGAAGCTGCAAAAGCAGACGCGCTTTCTTTATCTGTCGGCCTATGGTGCTGTAGGCAGCCGTGTCAGAGCGTAGGCCAAACGCTCACGTGTTTGTTTGTTTTTTCCCATAAAAATGGAGACCACGCTTTAAGGTTGCCAAAGTGATACTCCCAAGACTTCTGTCTCGCTGCAGCGATTTCCTACGATTCGGCAACGTTCGGTTTCAAACTATAGTGATAATCGACTCGTAAACAGTTGCATCACAATTTTTCATCTGTATTGTTGCATACTGCAAGTACAATATTCAGCTTATACAACAACCTTGCTTCCTCAATTTTTCTTGTTGGTCTTCCTTTTCTCTCGCATGTGTCATTGGCCAGCCATAAGGCTAAATAACACGTAATAATCAAAAGATATATAAAAGGAGAGCAACAAGAATAAATAATTGTGTGCTGTGCAGGGGAAAAACAAGACGTCGCAACCCCATCCAGTTGGCACATCGTATCATCATATCTAATTTTACAGCAAAAGCTGTTGTGAGATCCAAACTCGGGTCACGCGCAGTTGTCCGCCGCGGCCGGTGTCCATAACAACATCGCATGAAATTAAACAAAACAAACATATCACCAATGACACATTGGGGCTCGAACCTGGGTACTGCAAGATGCCAGCCCAGTATTCTAACACTGAGCTTCGCATGTTCTTGAAACTTGTTGGCAAACTGGCCTTAGGTAGGCTTGATGTTGGGAAAGCAATCGCGTTAATGCGACTTATAAAGCGTTTTAAAACAGAGGAAGAACAACCAGTCATGGCACAGTGCGAATATTATAACAAGTGGGTCGTCGAATGCTTCAAACCATTACAAAAGCTTCTTCTTGTTCAGTTAATAACTGTGGCGCATACCCACTTAAGCCATAATTCATTATTGTCAGCCACTGCATGAACAGCGGGCTCCAAATTTCTTGCAATTGAAACCACGCTTCTCAGAAGAATGACGAAAAGTAGCATAGAGATTGCCCACCTACTACCCAAATAAATTAATTTTAATGACCTAGCGGGTATCAAGCAAGTGTGCTTGCAGTAGCTACCCAATGAATGCCTTGAATTCGGCACGGACAATAAATATAACAGGAGCAACAAGTTTCGAAAAGGCTCTGAAAGGCCGTTCTTCTAGCTTTCGCTGTGAGTGTGCTGCGCCTTCCGAGCAGGCCTGGCTTTTTTTGTTTCACTTAATTGTCTCCTTCATATGTAGATGGCGACGTTGGAAACAAGCCGCCATACGCTGGATGCATGGACTTCTATGGACGTTACGCTGCCAGCTTACATACTACCTTGCGAGACACCAAAAACAGCGAAGCTCGTCAGAGTGATCGACAGACGCTCCTTACATCATGCAGGAAAAAGCGCTCTTTAATATTTCGTCGGGAATTATATACAGGTAGAATTATCACACAAATTCCGTGTTAACTGGATGAAGGAAACAAAGATAGCGCTTCTCTGCAGGGCTGCCGCACTATTAGAGTAGCACGTAGAGCATACGATGCAGTGGGTGACGTTATCAATTTTGAATTTGTACAAAGAATGACAGCGACGGAAAAAGCCAGTGAAGGCGTCCATATACTTGGTATCACAATAAGCAGGTTTACTTTCGTGGTCAAGTAACAACCACCGTATGAGCGTTGGTCCCGGCTCAAATCCTAGACCAGGGTGATGTTTTTTTGGCAGCTTAGTATTATAAAACGGGCCTCCAATATTGTTTTCACACACATCCTTCACCTTGCAGGCTGCGATAACACTGATGATCATTCTCCAACATTTTTCCGTCACTAAAGTACAATGCCTTCCTTATTTCCAGGTTAACGGAGCAGAACTAGAGCGGGACTTGTACCACGACACAGAGCACCGTTCTTCGCTTCTTGTCACGAGACGAGAAAGTGGCGTGGAGGTGGTAAGTGGTGGCTAACAACGTACGCTAGAATACACGACCAGACGCTGAAATTCTCCGAGCGTTGGAAAGGGTTATTATCCTTATATTGTCCTGAGTTCAATGCCAAGTTCTCTCTTTTTCTTAGTCTCTCGTTCCTCTTTACACATGTAGGGTAGCAATCAATAAAGTCCACTTAAACTCTTCATTCCAGCATTCTTTCTCTGCTTCTTTTATTGGTATGCTTCGTCGGCGCCGCTATTGTATTGGCATTGTAATGAATTTCACGCCCCCATTTTTTCTTACTAGTCATTTCTTGAGTGTCCTTAAATACCTAAACAAAGAAAGCACGGAAAGGTGGACAACGATAGGCGGAATGCACATTGTCGCCCCTTTATCACTGACTCCTCAGCCAAGTTTGGAGGAACAGTTTTGTGTTTTCCTCGAAAAGTTACCTGATATCGGCGTAAAATAGAGCGCGTACCATTTCGTTGAAGTAAAAAAATCTTAAAGTTCTTCGCTTTTCATAATATATGCCAAATGCATTTTTAATACATCAAGGAAAGTACTCCTACTGTAGAAGTATTTCATAACTTACGACATAATCAGTATGAACTGATCACCCACATGCATGATTAACATGAACCTTAAGCATATGAGGTTCCCCGCAAATAACAGACGTCAAAAGCGCTCACTGTGAAACGTAAAGTTTTTTTCTTTCACAGCATGCTGTTACAAACACGCATAAATATGAATGAAAGCTGGCAACAGCAGCATACGCCTGCGATGAAGAAATATTTATTGCAGCGGGCTCTCGAAAATTCAGCTTCGTGGGTGACTATAGGTACGGGTGATGCGCGAGGGTTCCATTGATTGCAGGGCTACTGCTAATCAGTCCTGAGGTCTTAATAAAAGGCACCCTTACATCGAGACACAGTGTGGATTATCAACTGAAGTTCATTGCGTCAAAGAGTGTAAATTGTAGGGAACTATGCGAACGACGACGAAGCAGCATGAAACGGCAAGACACAGCGTTGGTGCACGCGCGACCCGAGCTTGTGTTTGTTTTGTATTTTCGGCCTGTTGGCGTTCCTCGCTCTTCTGGCGTTCCTCGGCCTTCCAGTAGGTCTGTACGTAAGTAAACTGCGTGACATCTGGTGGAGGTGTGTGGACTCCCGTACAAACCTGGAACTTCGCTCCCGTAAGCTTCCCCCTCTACGTGACACGAACATGGCCACCGAGACGCCTCTCCAGGTGGGACCTTCGACCGTTCATGTCACTTGCGGTGCCGTGTATCCTCAACGAGACCCTCCTATCTTCACGGGCTCCACTGAGTCGGACGTCGAAGATTGGTTGGTGAGGTACGACAAAGTCGGCGCAAGTAACAAATGGGATGACCCAAGTAAGCTGGGCTACGTCACATTCTACCTTGCGGACACCGCGCAACTGTGGTTTAATAACCACGCAGCTGACATTACTACGTGGTCTGCATTCAAGACGGCTATTACGGACGTTTTTGGACGACATGCGGCACGCAAGCTTCAAGCCGAGCACCGTTTACGTCACCGTGCGCAGCAACCAGGCGAGACCTACACGGGCTACATTGAAGATGTGTTGCATCAATGCAACCGCATCAACTCTACCAAGCCTGAGGAAGAAAAAATCAGGAACATATTGAAAGGCATTGACGACGGCGCCTTTCAGATGTTGCTCGCGAGAAATCCCTCGACAATTGCTGTCCTCGTTTCCCTCTGTCAAAGCGTCGATGAATTGCGTAGGCAGCGCGCAATTTCTCGTCAAGCCCTCACGACGCCAGACACGCTCGCAAGCTTGCACCTAGCTGCCCATCCTACCAGCAGCCGCTGCTTTCGACAATCAAGGACTTCGTCCGCGAAGAGGTAGCGCGCCAGCTGTCACTGCTGCCACTGACACATGAGCCAACGCAAGCTTTGGCACCGGACCTCCAACACGTCATTCGGACCCAAGTCGCTGAAGCCCTTCAGCCGGTGCATCAGCAACCACCAGTCACTACGCCTCTCACGTGCGCCGCCGTCGCTGCTCGGCCTACGCAACAGCGTATGCCATATGCTCAACCTGCCACACCACCCTATGTCGTGCCTACAACCCCAATTGCGGCGCCGTATCCCTACGCGAGATCATCAGCTCCATTTTACCGTCACTCAGACGCTTTGAGGACGCCGGATAATAGGCCCATCTGTTTCGCCTGTGGTATCGCTGGACACGTCGCCCGCCACTGTCGCCGAGATCCCCCTCCAGTCGACACCGTGGGCAGGCCAATGGCATCGTCGTCTAGGACGCCATCAAGGTACACCACTGACGGTTCTCGACCCTACGCAAACCATCGGTCGCCATCACCCCGACGACGCTCCCTGTCACCTATGCGTCACTGACCTGCTACGGAAGAGGGAAACTGATCGCTGCAGCTCCGGAGGCAACAGCTGCATACAATTCGAACTGCTTAAGACCCCATCTTTCTCGCCGCAAAACGTTATTGACGTCAATGTTGAGGGGACCGCCGCACAAGCGCTTATCGACACAGGGGCCGCCGTTTCCATAATCTGTGAGACCTTATGCCGCAAGTTGAAAAAGGTGACGACGCCTCTATCGGGCCTGATGCTCCACACGGCCAACTCGCAGTGCATAGAACCTACAGCTGTGTGCACTGCACGTGTCATTATCCAAGGTGAACTTTGTGCCATTGAATTTTTCGTGCTGGCATCCTGCTCCCACGAAGTCATTCTTGGATGGGACTTTCGCGTCATCGGGCCATCATAGATTGCTCACGTGCAGAAGTTGCCCTTACACCGCTGCCAACCTCTTGTTTGGTGGATTCTCTTTCTGAAGCTTACAAACTTGTCGTTGTTGCAGACACGGAAATAGCTCCGAGAACATCCACCCTTGTAGCCCTGACCTGTATGGCCGCTCCTGTCGGAACTGTTTTGTTCACTCCGTCTGACGTATTTAACCGCCGCCGTAGCCTACACATGCTCTTTGCCGTACTCACCGTGGAATTCGGTGCTACCGCCATGCTCGTCGCGAACTCGCTATCGTCGACAGTTACCTTACTTCGCGGAGAATGTTTGGGTAACATACAAGACGTTGACCTCTTGCGCCCTCTAGAGTTCTCCGAACACGCACCTCACCTCCAGCTCAATGCTATTACGCCACCTGTGGCCACACTGCCCGCGCCAGACTCATTCCAGCCCTCTGTTGCCGCTGAGCTATCGCCGACACAAAGAAGCGAACTCTTGTTCCTTCTTCGAGAGTTCCGTTCTGCCTTCGATTGCGCTCAACCATCTTTGGGTCGCCCAGCGATCATCACGCACCACATTGACACCGGTACTCATGCTCCCTTACGCCAACAACCATATCGAGTTTCAGCGGAAGAGCGCCGTATTATCAGCGAACAAGTCGACGATATGCTCAAGCGTGGTGTCATCCAGCCATCGCAGAGCCCTTGGTCGTCCCGTGTTGCACTTGTGTGCAAAAAAGATGGGTCTATCCGATTCTGTGTCGACTACCGCCGGCTCCATAAGATAACTCGGAAGGATGTGTACCCGTTGCCACGCATCGAAGACGCTCTCGATTGCTTGCAACAGGCAGAATATTTCTCCTCTTTAGATTTACGCTCAGGATATTGGCAAGTTCCAATGGCTGATCCTGACCAATCAAAGACTGCATTTGTAACACCTGATGGGCTGTATGAGTTTAACGTCATGCCGTTTGGACTCTGCAACGCCCCAGCTACCTTCGAACAGATGATGGACACCATCCTTCGCGGCTACAAGTGGAACACGTGCCTTTGCTACCTAGACGATATCGTCGTTTTTTCTCGCAACTTTTCGACTCACCTTGTTCGTCTTCTTGCTATTCTCACGTGTCTCGCCTCTGCTGGCCTTCAACTTAACATCAAGAAGTGCCATTTTGCCGCACGTCAGCTCACTATACTGGGTCACGTCGTCTCCAAAGAGGGTGTTCTCCCGGATCTGGCGAAACTCCGCGCCATGGCAGACTATCTGAAGCCCAATTCTATCAAGACGCTTCGAAGGTTTATCGGCCTGTGCTCATACTTTCGTCGATTTGTGCGCAACTTCTCTTCCATCATCGCTCCTCTTACCAACCTGTTGACAACTTCCAAAGGCATTTCTGCTTGGTCAAAAGAGTGCGACGAATCCTTCACCGCGCTTCGGCGGTTATTATTACTACCTCCAATACTACGTCATTTTGACCCTGATGCGCCCATGGAGGTCCACACCGACGCCAGTGGTGTCGGTCTTGGTGCTGTATTGGCTCAACGAAAACTAGGGTACCAAGAATACGTGGTCGCTTACGCGAGTCGAACCCTCAAGAAAGCCGAGTGTAATTATTCCGTCACGGAGAAAGAGTGCCTCGCAATTGTCTGGGCTTTGACGAAGTTCCGCTCATACCTTTATGGCCGCCCTTTCGAAGTCGTCACGGACCACCACGCTCTATGCTGGCTATCATCGCTCAAAGACCCGTCGGGGCGCCTTGGTCGTTGGGCGCTTCGCCTACAGGAATACGACATTCGTGTTGCATACCGATCCGGCCGCAAGCACTCTGAAGCTGATGCGCTATCCCGCTCGCCGCTACCGGCCGACCCAACCTCCTCGTCACCTTCTTCAGCGGTCATAACACCAATCGACTTCACAGACATGGCATCGGAACAACGCAAAGATGTATGGATTTCCCAACTCCTCGCCTTTCTGACTGATCCGTTAGCTAATTTGGTCTCAAGAACTATCCGCCGTCAAGCCACACATTTCGCTATTTGAGACGACCTACTCTATCGGCGGAATTACACGTCTGAAGGTTGGAGGTGGCTGTTAGTGATACCCAACCACATGCGCTCGAAAATCTGTACTGCTTTCCACAACGACCCGCAAAGCGCTCACGCTGGCGCGCTCAAAACATACAACCGTCCACGTCAGCGGTACTACTGGCGCGGCATGTACACATTTGTCCGCAAGTACGTACGTGCTTGTACTGCATGCCAGCGACGTAAAGTCCCACCTCAACGCCCTGCCGGTACACTTCAGCCTCTGCCTTGTCCAGCGCGTCCGTTTGACCGCGTCGGTATCGACTTATACGGACCACTTCCCACGTCGTCTTCTGGAAATAGGTGGATAATTGTCATCGTGGACCACCTCACGCGTTACGTGGAGACGGCAGCACTACCCGCAGCAACCGCGAGGGAAGTTGCGTTTTTCAACTTGCGCAACTTTGTTCTTCGCCATGGTGCTTCCCGCGAACTCTTGAGCAACCGGGGGCGTGTTTTCTTGTCTGACGCCATTCAAGCGTTGCTCGCTCAGTGTAACATTGACCTTTGACACAGTCTCATGACGTACGCCGTCGTGGCCGAGAAATTGTGCATGTGAGTCGCCTGAAGTCGTATTACGACCCCCGCTATAGTGACTACGCCTTAAGTCGCCAGGTTGGCTACGCTATTCACCGGGGGCCATTGTAGGGAACTATGCGAACGACTACGAAGCAGCATGAAACGGCAAGCCACAGCGTTGGTGCACGCGCGACCCGAGCTTGCGTTTGTTTTGTATTTTCGGCCTGTTGGCGTTCCTCACTCTTCTGGCGTTCCTCGGTCTTCCAGTAGGTCTGTACGTAAGTAAACTGCGTGACAAAATAAATGAATTTTTGAGTATCAGCTCTCGTGTTTCACCCCGATATACGCTCTGACCACCCTCACGTTCGTTTTTGTGTAATGTGAATGTGTAATGCCTACCACTACTTCTTGCTTAGAGTTAATGAAGGCGGAATGAACTCAGAAGCAACTACCTCTGTACTGTGTTCCTCCCTTAAGCTCAGCTTTCGCTTGACAATTAGCGATGGCACCCAAAGACGAAAATGTACTTGCATTTGTTTTGAATATTATTTTTTTTCAAATCCTTAGTTGATTCCGGCTGCTAGATGTTTAACACATTGCAGTACGCAGCAAATTTAATCTAAACTAGCAACAGCAGCATGTACTTCTCATATAAGTAACCAAAGATCTCCTGAATATAGCAAGAACTTCTTATTGCGCAGTTTTTGTTACGAACAAACTGCGCAAGCAGGACCGACGAGCCGCTGCTTTGTGCGAGTGCACCAACCGTGTACTACAATACACTCTGAGCCTTACTTAAAACCGCTCTTTGGCAACCTATGTTTACACGCTACCAAGTTACGATGATACGATGATGGTAGTGACTTATATTTATGCCGGCATTTCAGAGAGGAATTTTGAACGATAAACTCAGGATTGCACCGGCTGTCCTTGCTGAGCGTGTTGATCAAGGTCTCATTCCTCATGAGGTATTTACGGTGGAAGAAAGGTCAAGTTTTTTTGAGAATGGAGGTGAGCCACCTACATCCCTAAATAATAGATATCTGTCTTCGAAAAGGAATAGAGTTAACAGTTTTACATTTTTGTCGTGCTCATTTTCACAACCCCGGTACTCAAAAAGGAAGTTTTTCTTTTCCTCGAAAGTCTTATGCATGCATGTGAAGCCAAAACAAGAGGTATCATGTAGGTATCATTCGACGGTTATTGTGCAATCGCTGCACAAAATTGGAACAAACACCGAAAAAACGAACTGTACAGAAATAGTGGTTCACCTGTTCACTATGTTCTTGCTGTGTTCGTCAGATTTCTGCTCACGTAACCTACCATAAGAGACGCACCAACTCATCCAACAAGTACTTCAAAATAAGAAGGTTAGCTCGAATTCTTTATTAGGGATATGCTTTGATATAATTATTCGGCACAGTTCAGGACATTAGTGCACACCACGTTTGAGCTCATATTACCCCATATAGGCTAGATATATTGTGCCACAGAAATCTCGGCGTCGGAGGACTTGGCAGCGAGCAAAGAACCAACGTTGTCTAGAAGCAAAAAAAATGTGGTGTAGGCAAAGAATTAAAAAAATGAGGAGCTTGAGGGAAAACAGAATTGAGCGCATGTTTTTAAAGTCGAGTGTTTTATTAAAGAGTACTGCTAGTGATTGAAACTGATTTTGAAAGAAGCTCAGGAATTACTGACAGCCCTTACGGGACAGCAATGCGCGAAAGGAACCACATATTGCCAAGCTTCACTTCAGTAGTTTTACCCCTGTATCAAAGACACCCCGCGTATCTTAGACGTAATAGTTTGAAGGCATAAAGTACACAATCAGAAAGAACCAACATCTTTTGTCTTGTAGTGACCCACTGATCTGTCAGGCTTTGGTGATGTGATGTCAGACTTGTGGGGAGACGTCAACAGCTCGAAGTCCTAGTGCAACGGCTTCATTGATGAGTTAGTAAAAAAACGCATATTGCCGTCGCATTGGCATACTCTGATGCATCGTAGCATTCACTTTATGAGGCAAACATTTTTTCATATATGAGTAAGATCTGACGTTTTAAAGAGAATGTAACCGTACTGGCACATATCACGGAGAGGCATTGAACAGCCGGTGAGCAGAAATTCTTCGTGTGGCAAGGACTTTAAAGGAATTCATTGGCCTCTTATCACTTCGGTTCAAAAACTTACTGAGACATTTGTGGCTGTTAAATATGAACTCAGAATTGTCTTATGATCATCTATCATTACATCTTAGAGCCATTGTTCCCCACACTTTGCAGAACATCAGGACGTTCACTGAAACTTGGTCACCTCCTGCTGTCGCCTCCTAACGACTTAACTACTGGACTTGATAAACTCAAGTGAACTTAACGAATTTGACCTTTACAGCGAAAGCTGTTATGAGATCAAAACTCGGGTCATGCGCAGCGCCATAGTTGTCCGCCGGTGGCCGTAACCAACCACAATACCAAGGACACAAAGGGACTCGAACCTGGGCCCACTGCGTGCCAGCCCAGTATTCTACCGCTTGAGCTGCGTCGGCGCTTGGGTCTTGTTCGCAAACTTGCCTTAGACAGGCTTGATGTCGGAAAAGAAATCACGTTTTTACGAGTCATAAAGCGTTTTATAACAGCAAAAGAATAACGAGTTGTCAAACAACTCCAATAGCTTAATGAAGGGGTCGTCCAATGTTCCAACCCATTACAAAGGCTTGTTCTTGTTCTAGTATTAACTGTGGTGTATATCCACTTCAGGCATAATTCAGTCACTGCATGAACAATTGGCACAAAATTACTTGCAAGTGTCTAGCGGATAGCACATTTCTCAGAAGAATGACGATAAATAGCATAGCGAATGCCGGCCTACTATCGAGAAATCAATATTCTTATTATTGTTGCCTTATTGAGTACTTAGCAAGTGTTCTTGCAGCAGATACACCCCATGAGTGGTTAGAAAAAGGTTCTGGAAAAAGGTTCTTCTAGCTTTCGCTGTGACTTTGCTGCGCCTGCCGCGCAGGCCTGGCGTATTATTTATGGACCAACTTGCTATCTGCAGATGTGTATTTTACACATTCTTATATAAGTACGTTTTGGGGATTTTTATATTTAAATTACAATATTGATTGAAGTACCTTAAAATTAGGAGTCCTATTTATTTCTCGTGCGTTAAATTCACAGAGCTTAAAGCCAATTTAGAGCCACTTCCTCGTGCCATTGTCATACAAGGCATCACCGCATACACATGCTAACTTTTTCATGGTGCTGTTTTGCCCAACCTTGACCTGTTCACCTAAGCAAAATGCAGTCACACTTTCATTATCATCATTTTAATATGACTGCAATAAGAAAATCGATAAACCGGGTTGATTTGTTCCTGGTTGTTTCCAGATACATATGGCGAACTTCAGAGTGTGATCGATTGGGATAATGCAAGTTTTGGCAAGTACATAATGTGATCATTTCTGCATCAAACTTCAGAAAAATCTATTTATTAGAAACGTCTTACCCAAATTTATCTAGAGCAAGTAAGCTGTGGCTGCACAGTTTATTATAAATTAATAATAAATGAGTTGCCTAGCACATCGTCACCACATATTACTGCACTTGACTATATTGGTTGTGCTGAATACTGGGCTGCTCAATTTGTGGTATCATTTCTCGTTCTGAGGGCTCTTGTAAATTACTGGTGCTCTTCTTTATCCCTTTCATTATTACATCTTCTCTCGCTAAAGAGAACCCTGTGTAGAAGTGAAGCAGCGGGCGCTAACGCTTACACCGGCAGAGAGAGAGAGAGGAAAGACTGTATTCACAGGATCTTGCGTGGGGTAGGTGCCGGCCTCGCAGGGCGCGGTCTACCCTTCTAATGTTCTAATCTGTGCAGTCCTAAAAACAAACACTGGGCCAAGAACTCAAGGGTCGAACCTGACCCGACAGAGGATATTTGGGTTCCCGCGCCCCGCGTTTGCAGGTGACGAGTTCTCGTTCTCCTCTGTCTGGCTAGGGCCCCCTCGAGCCGCTGGATCACCCATTTCTGAGATTGGCAGTCCATCGAGTGGATCCACCGCTCCATCTGCAGAGGCGTTGACGCTGTTGCTCATAGCGGTGTTGCACAGGAGAGAAACCTGGGGAGGCGCCAATCACGTAGCGATGGACCAGTGTTTCCTATTGAAACATGTCAATCGCTGCTAATGAGCAATGAAAGACAGATGACACTGATTAGACACAGATACCCGCAGTGCGCTTTTAGGTAATGCGCACGTGGTGAATTTTTAATGTTTCGCAATGCCCAGGAGAAATGTGCCACCGCCACTACCTCAGAGGGAAAGATCCAGTGCCTATATTTACGAGTCCCTATACAACGGATTTGCAGCACGAGCACTCGTTTATGAAATGCACATGCATTTCTTATACCCCTGTCACACGGCAAACCTAATGGCATTAACAGCGAATGACGTTCGTTTGTAATGTCATTTGTTTGCTGTCACAAGGCATATATAATGTCATTCGATGCAAATGACATTTGCCATCGAATGAGTATAGCCTCGATGCCAGTGGCCTTTTGCGAAGGTCGCTATTGGCTCGTGTATATGTAACCAATTTAATTAGTTCGCTCTTCATTTTCAATATATTAGCCAATTGTTGACTCGTGGACAATAAATCACACCCAAACGATTGTGCGAAAAAATTGCGATCAGAAACAGCCGTTATAGATCGTGGCCATGTTTGCTCTGTAGTCGTCACGGTGTCGTAGTTGCATCGGTAGCCGGTTTCGTGCCGTTTATTTTTGTTTATTCGCCGAGATTCGCACACGCGTCTATCATGTGTGAGCCGGAACCCAGAGGCCGCGTACAATGAATGGAAACGGAGACGTTTGTTTTTCATTAAAATTTGGCAGGATCACATTGGTGACCTCCAGAGAACTAAAATAAATGGCAAACTGTACGCGGAGATAGTCGAGGCACTCCAGTGTTGGGTGTTATGAACGCCCTACAGGTTGGGCAGTGCTCTCCCACTCCCTTGCTGGCCTTCCTTTAAGAGACACTAGATGCGTCCCTCAGAGACACTGGGCGCGTTCCAAAAAGACGCTGGACGCTGGAAAACGGCTGCGCATATATTCTTGCAGCAATTTTTAAGTGATACAAAAGTTATTTTTGAGGGTATGAATATATATATATATATATATATATATATATATATATATATATATATATATATATATATATATGAGAGTAATAATTCAATGGGCGGTTAGTCTTCGTGAAGGTATGGGATATGGCAGAACAGGAGTGTTGTCAACAAGGATAAATACATTTATCCTTGTTGACAACGCTTTTGTATAATAGACAATAATGCCAAGAAAAGTACAGGAGAAGTTACTAGACCAAATTTTAATGTAAAACGTGAAGAAAGAAAAGTGGAGGAAGTGATAACTTGCCGTGGGCAGGAACCGAACCAGCGCACGTTTGGTCGCAAGTTTGGACCACTGTACTTTCCTTGGCAATATTGTGTGTTAGAGCTCAATAATATTGTGTAAAAACACGAAAAACGAGCCTTTAAAGGCCTACCCCAGCATTTTTTCGGTGTCAGCGGATCTGAAAGAAATTCACTGGGTACGCTCATTTGCACGCTGGCGCCATTCATGCAAAAATTGCAAGCTTGAGAATTCCGCAGATTCTTTTAAAAATATTTTATAGCTTGCCTCAATACGCTGATCTCGCTTGCCAGACTTGTTGGAAACACTGTGTGTGTGAAGTTCAGTCTTGCCTGACGGAAGTGACGAACTGATGGAAGTGACGAACTGCGGCGTCTGCTTGTCTACTAAGGATGGTGTGGGTTTTGCCGGTGCTTCCTTGGTTTAGCGCGCGATTTTTTTTTCGGTGTTGGTGGGCGTATTGTAGGTGCCAAGTGGGGTTTCGTTGGGAGACACACACGATTCGCCTTATATTCACCATGACAGCGTAAGCGTTTTAGCCCATCACCACGGACAGCGGGACCAGGTAGTGTCATCTGATGGGCATTGTTCGATAAGGCAGGTTCCGGCAGCGTTAGGCAAGTCTTTATGTCACACGTAGAAGCACACTTGGTTGGGTTTCGGTTTCGACATAGCGGGTTTTCGGTAATTAAAATATAATTTCAAATTTTTTTAGCCTTTCCGTTATCGGGTGCGTGAGAAGAAGCACCATTATCCTGAAATGGTCTAAAATTGCCGAAATTGGCCCTTAGGTATACATTTCGTTTCTCTCTCTCTCTCTCTCTCTCTCTCTCTCTCTATATATATATATATATATATATATATATATATATATATATATATATATATATATATATATAATATATATATATATATACCAAAAACAAAAGTGATGCTTGGTCCGGATAAGATTATCCGTATAGGGAAGAAGACGCACGTACGAAGTAGTTTTATTGACTTTTCGGCCGCGGGTCCGGCCTTCATCAGAATACAGTTGATGGCACGAGTGCTGTTTATATACATGTGCATATCAATGAGATACAAATATGAAAACCGGCATGAAAGGCAATATATGGGCATATATATATGCAAGTCACACAATATGAAGGGCACTTAATACACGAGTAAAAAAATATTGCTTCCATGCGCAAGCAAGTGGCGAGCACGCTGTTCACAAATAACAGATGAAACGCATAAAAGATAAAGCACATAACAAGCAGAGTAGTCCGAGCGGTAAAAGCAAGGGGAAAAAGAAGAAAAAATAATAAAATACTAATAAAAATCCCAAAGACGTTACAAAGCTGCTACGTAATTAACGGATACAGACAATGTAGTGCGACTTGCTGAGCAAGGTGGAAAAAAGATGGACAGGGTGATACAGGTTACGCAGATAGGCAACTAAGTTTTCCTACTTTTCATTTAGACCGGATGCGACGGCGTCGAACTTATAGATGAGGAATGATTCACGGGCTTCTCTATCATAATTTGTGCGGAAACCAGAATCTAGTAATGTGACCTGTAGATTTTCAAAAGAGTGGCCAGGAAGGTGCACGTGTCTTGAAATGGGCAAGTGGAGCAAGGTGTTAGCATGATATATATATATATATATATATCACACACACTGACGAAGGCTGGCCCACCAGCCGAAACGTATGTGATTAATAAAAGTGTTTCCTCGTTAGTCGTGCTTTTTCGCTTCCGTTTTTACTACGGAGCCAGTGCGCTTCCTTCCTCGCAACGTCTATATATATATATATATATATATATATATATAATATATATATATATAGATATATATATATAGATATATATATATATATATATATGTATATGTATATATATATATGTGTGTGGTGTGTGTGTGTGTGGTGTGTGTGTGAAAATAGAGGTGTTGAACGTCGACAAAGTTTCAGACGCAGCTTGGCTTGCTGTGTTAATAAACATGAATAGTTTATGGAAAACTCGCTTGTTGAAGAGACATGTAGAGCCAATGGTGTCTTCGCAATGCCACTTTGTACAAATGACTGCGCAGCTAAAATAATTTTATGACGGAGGGGGCCCTACACAGCTCCCTCCTGGCCGACCAACTTTGGGCTGTCCAGCAGACCCGCGGAGCGGTCGATAGGCTTAGCCTAATGGTGCTGACGTGGGAGTCGCCCGCTGCGCGCTGACGCGCGCCCTGCAGGACAACAATAAAGTTTCGCAACCAACCAATCAACAAACCTACAGCAGTTTTGACAGAGCTGGTATACAGGGTTCATGAAATGTGCTGCTCAATTACTAATTTAGACATTGTGTTGTGTGGGATTTGCTTTTGTAAGGTCCACTGTACGTTTTTCGAAGTGGCCTTATGACTGTTGTACGCTATGTAGATACGTAAACCTCATTTGTAATAAGTACCACGTAAGAGAAACAAAAAGAAAAAGTGTGGCCGCTAATACAAATAGTTTCTTAAGCTTCTTTAGTTTTTAGCTTCTTTAGCGAATTAATCTTTGTTGTAAAACCTCCAATTTCATCGGAGTGCTGAGTTATCATTGCTGTTCAGCCAATAATAACAGAACTGGGTTCTCTATGCGTGGGAATTTCTATTTACCTAACGCTCGGCCGAACTATGGGAAAATCACTTCTAAATTGGCTGGTGTGTCCGTGTGGAACTCAATTCCTTCTGAAATAACAATCTTTCACGACAAGCTCATTTTGCCGAAGAACCAAAATACACTTAATCACTGGCTTAACTAGAACAAGTTAGATATAGGTGCAAGTAGATAATTGATAATGGTTAATTTTTTTACTTTCTGCTTGTTTTGCACTGCTTTGATGCACGTTATATGTGTAATAACACTGTCGCTACTCCTATAGTGTAATTGGAGATGTACACCACCTCTAAAGAAAACGTATTTTTTGTATGGTTAAGTTCTGCTCTTCTAATTATTGTAGACTTGTTGTTTATCTTCGTATTTTTGAAAATTCAGCAAAGAGTTTTCGTTCATTTTGTTCATGCTACAAGTTGTACTTAGAACATTGTATTATTGTCAAGCCTATTCTAAAAGAATGGAAGTCGTGCAATCACCAAAAGCACTTCATCGAAGTAACACTATGCCGCCTACGGATAGGTCATACTCACCTCGCCCACAACTTCTTTATGCGCGGAGATCATCAGCCAGAATGCGAACATTGCAAGGAACCTCTGACTATCAATCATATTTTAATAACATGCCCAGTCTTTGAAAAAAGAAGACACGCTTATTTTAAACAATTTTACAAAACACAAACAACTCTACACCCAATGTTAATACTATCAGAAAATGCACTCCTCTTCATACAGGATGTTTTTTTTTTGGTTTGTAGAGGCCGCAGGTCTTTTAAACAAACTGTAAACAGAAATCTGTTTTCACCTCACATTTTAACTCTGTTATCAAAATCACCTAGTGTCTGGCGCATCATAGCCATTATTGCTTTCGCGCCATAAAACCCAACGTAACAAACTAACTAGAACTTTGTCAAAACGCCAATCGTCTGCTGCATATTATGCGTGATCTTATTCGCAATGTGTTAAGAGGCCCTCCCGACAGTATTTACTCTGGGGCCTCCTCATCTACTCCGCTTATCTGTTCATTTATATGTTTGCTTACCCCTTCAATAACCTTCAAACTTCAACTCAACTTTGTGAAGAGAGAGAAAGGTTTCGTTCTTATTTCTTCGCTTTGTCGGGGCCATCACCCAGAGCAGACCTCACTGAGCCAACCCAGCTTTTACTATTGTGTCTGATGGCCGTTTCTGCTAATCTCCCATGAAATCCAACAAATAAGGACCCCACACTCATGTCTCCCTCCTCGCCTCCACTTTGCCTGTAATTGGAGCTTGCGAAAAGGGGTGGGGGACACTTGCTGGTATCTAATAACGGTGACCTGTATCTGCACGTTGCGCATTTTATTAGCTAGCATACATCGACCACTTCCAGGGCAAACACCGTCCTGCATATTTTTTTTTTGGCACCAAGTCATTGCAAATAACACACACCGAATATATCGTATTAGTGGCGTGGGCCAACATGTGCATCGCGTGGCGCAATGTCTGCGCAGCGTATTTTTTATTGGGCCCAATCTGTGCCACTGAAATTCAGAAAGTTTGCCTTTAATATTTACGAGATGAGCATCACGGTAGTTGTAGCGGGTACGGTGATTGGTTGCTGACCCGAACATCGTGAGTTAGATCGCGGTCAAGGGCAATCGTATTTCAATGAAGGCGAATTGCTCAAAGCCTGCGTAAAGTGTGATTTCAATGGACCTTATTGAACAACAGATAGTTCAGTTTTCACAGTCCTTCCTTTCGATCACACTTATATTTGGGGCTCTGGAGCTTTAGAACTCTAGATACTATTGTTAATAACATTTAAAAGATGAATTATGTAAAATGTCACGCCCTAGGAACGCTGCTGTAATTCTTTTTTATTTTCCAGAAGCAAGAAACAACAGCAATTGTAATGAGACGTTTGTCGTGGAGCTCTGCGTGGCAGTAGGGTCCACATATGAAAGTGCGTTCAATGGAACTGAGGAGCTAGTCACATATATAGGCACGATGGTAAATGCGGTAAGTAGTGAGAAATTAATTTTCAAATATTGTACAGCACACCAACGTCACCTTAGCTTACCATATTAACATAGTAGCGTGAGACGTTGCCCTGCTAAGCTTAAGTACGTGGATCAAATAAAAGTCACCGAACCTGGTTTGTATGGGGAGGGAAGGGGGGGGGGGTGCAGGCGTAGAGCATAGATGGTGGCCCCACTCTCATGCTTGTGCATGTTAAAGGGATCACTACCATAACCAATCTACCATTGTTGCCATGAGATATTTTCATACAATTGAGGGAAGGCTTTTGTATGTGTTTAGCCGATTTGAAGGATATGTGGGGTGTAACGTCCTAAAAGCATCATATAATAATTAGAGACGCCGTAGTGAAGGGCTTTGGAACTTCTACCACCTAGAGTTTTTAACATGTGTGTTGAACCAGCTGCCCTTAAAATTTTAACGTTGATTTTCTATGGGCAACACACTTCATCTGCGAAAGCTCTTGTGAAACCCCGTCAGTTTATGGTGATGGTGAAAAAGCTTCATTATTTGTCCGGCAAATCAGTGCCCGGGCTCAAGTCTGCCATGTCGGGATGTCAAGACCTTGCCTCTGCACCGCTTCCCCACAAGGGCGTCTGTGGAAGCAGGCGTTTGGTGTGTAGCAACACCACGGACCTCAGCCAATCGGGCGGGGGGGGTTCAAGTCTCTCCCACGCCTTGCCGTGCGTAGCGGCTTTGCAATGTCCGGGTAAAAGGGGATTCTGGGGTTTGAGCCGATGCCAGGTCACTGGACATTTAAGGCACCCCCCAGAGGCAACACACCGCTTTGGCCCCGGCTTCACGTAGACGGCACCCCTGGGCTGACTGAGAGGAGATGGAGACAGGAAAAGGCGACTACCGATTTCCCCTGGGCTGACCCACCCAGGGGCAGTCGCCTTTTCTTGTCTCTATCTCCTCTCATCTTAGTCTTTCTCTCGCACATTTTGTTGGTCCTGTCATCTCCTTTCTTCTAGTTCCTTGTACTTTTCCTGGTGGCAAAGATTAACCTTGTGTGCTTGTCCAACCGACGATAAACCATATTATATTATAGGTATAGTGTACTGCTGGTGTTGCGCAGACGTGTTCACATGCTCTGTCACGTCCCTTAGTTTAGCTTCGTGGTGGATGGTAGGCGCCATTGCTGAACAAACACTTTCTTTCGTGAGATCACCAAACACCTTCCTAAGTGATCGCCCCCTGAAAAGGGCGCACTGAAGCAGCCTCACAGTTTTTATTTGGTCCTTATGGCACAAGACACCGCCCATCATCATCATAGTGTGTAATGAAGAATGAAGACATGTTCCTAAGTAGTAGTAGTTCCCAAGTTGTAGTATGTCATACATTGTGAAACCACAGGAAAAAAAGCAACAAATATCACCGTTTCTAGTTTCAAGATGCCTCACTGATACCATCGGGGCTGGCTTCAAAGCCACCGCGATGGCCAGTCGGGACCTGCTAATAGAAGTAAAAAACAAAATGCAGTAACACAAACTAAGCAACCTTGTTGCATTTGGGGACAAACCTCTCACCATTGCCACTCACCGGATATTGAACTCAGTGATAGGTGTCATATCGAATGAATCTCTTGTAGACCTTACCGACCAATAACTTTTGGACGGGTGGAAAGACGAGAATGCCATACATGTGCAGCGCATTAAAATCAGGCGAAATAATGCAGAATTCCCCACAAGGCCCATCGTACCGACGTTTGAAGCAAACACACTCCCAGAAACAGTCACTAGAGGCTATCTCGTGCTCTGTGTCTGACCATATATACCAAAACCGAGGCGTTGTTTCAAGTGCCAATGGTACGGCCATGCTTCCCAAAGCTGTCAACGGCAGCTTATGCGCGCAAGGTGCACCACGAGAGGGCACTCTGCTGATGGCTAGTTTTGAGGCTGAGGCCCACTGCGCAAACTGTGATGATGGCCATCCCGCTTACTTCCGCTCATGCCCAGCCTGCAAAAGGAAAAAAGAAATGATCACATTAAATTCCAAGAAAACGTAGCGTCAGATAATCCCGACCACGAGCAACACACACTTTCCTACAGAAGTAATTCGCCGAGGTGGTGCAAGGGGGGTAAGCACCACTACGGTTTTCGACGAAGCCCCGGACGACGCCTAGCGTGCCGAAGCCACCGCCAGCAGACCCGGCTGCTCCACCCTGTCTGAACATTGCCCCACCAAAGGCCCTTTTGATCCCTGGCAGGAGCCAGGGCAGCGCAGAAACTAAAGAGGTCCCCTCGACTACTGGCCCGGTGGGGACGAAGGCTCCGTCCAACGTGACAAAATCTACCCTACGTACACGACTGTCTTGCACCTCTCCAGAGGCGATAGACACCACTGATCCACCGGCGCAGACTGTGCCGAAGGAATGGTGAGAGCCTTGACCGCTCCAAAAAAGAAAAAAAACAATTACAGGGCCTCCTAAAGTCTCTGTAAAGTAAGTCATTCCTAATGCGTACACACAGCACTACTAGACAACCAATATGGAAACACAATTTATACAATTGAACCTCTGAGGGCAACTTAGAAACCTCGACGATGTCCAAGAACTTTTACACAAACACTCATCAAAAGTGGTGTGTGTACAAAAAACACACTTGAAGCCAAACGGGGGGCGCTGCTGAGCGCCCGCGATAGCAGACGTGCCTGACCTCGGCTCCTCGTTTTCTTGTCAGTTTGACAAGTTTTTTCCGCTGATAGACTACGGTTTGTTGCCGCAGAAGTGAATGCCAGTTACACGGTGAGCCTGTGTCGCACAGACAGCGTTTTTGGAGAACATTTTTCCCTTTTTTTGTGTTTTGTTAACAAACCACCCTAGTGAGTAGCTTCAGACTGGCCGAGGGCACAGCTGCCGGTGGCCGCGTTCGCACCGCGTCTGCGCGGCCGTGCCTGGTGAACCTGTTACGCCCGGTGCGCTTCAATCCGAATCTCAAGACGCCTACTATCAAAACGATCACGGCATGCGCAAGCGTTCCAGTGAATTCAAGCGATTTCCCAACGCTATCTGACGCAAACGAGACAATGAATGCAAAGCAGTCTACGTTGTCTTCACAATCGTCTACCGGACCTCGTGTCAACGACGCGGCAGCGGGCTCTTCTACCAGCACTACTGAACTCCTCGACAACGGGGTACAAAAGAATAATGCTGTGTGCTACCAACGCCAAGTGTCACCGAACAGACTGCACGCCGAACGGGTGAGTCGGCCCCGCTGTCAGGCTGCTAAACAAAGTGCATGTGACAGACATTCCAACACAAGCCCTTAAAGATGCCATAGAGCAAAGCTCTCCATCAACCTTTATTGCAGAAATGTCAATTCTCCGCTATGACATAACCAATAACTGCGTATTGATCACACTTCGTGACGAAGGTCATTTTTGCAAACTGTGCACACTCTCGGGCTTAGTGGCAACAGTCAATGGTAGCGTGCGAGTAATTGATGTCGACACATCGCCTCTTCAGCCACACGCAATCGGCAGCTCTCGTTGGGTAAAAAAAAACTCAGACCCGGCCTACCAATCGAGTACATCAAAGCGCATCTGCGCTGTGAACTGGCAACACTCACCAATGTACGCATGCTCGATAAAACACAGCTGCTGCTTTTTGACATTTGATACAGACTCCATAACAAAACGCTTGGTGTTTGAATAAGAAGTCATCCACGTTCACGAATATCGGCCTCGCTGGGTCGCATGCTAGAACTGTCATTGTTTGGGCCATGTTGCCAAATACTGTTCCTTCCCGCCAGTATGCCGGGACTGTGGCAAAGCTCCGCATTAGGTCGACCCAAACTGTAAGTAGTTTCCTCATTGTGTGGCTTGTGGAGCGTCTACACACATTTCACTCAGCCCTCATTGTCCTGAACAAAATATATCTGAATCAGCCCTTCCTCGCAACACTAATGATTCATCATCTACGACATCTGCCACACAGCCTACCCCTCCGATGCCTCGGAAAGTAACCTGGGCTCAAACAGCCGCTTCTTCTGATCTGACTCAGGTTATTAACAGCCTTCGCCAAGAAGTACAGAAATTACGGAAGAAAAATTAGATACTTTGTGACCTCATGCTGGGCCGAAAAAAGGGGAATTGGTCCCCAACGCCAAGCCGCAGTCGGTCTCAAAATAAAAGAAGGAGCTGTTCTCCGACACGTCGTTCCAAACCGGTCATAGACAAGAACTCTGCCTACTTTCACATTATTGGGCTCCTGCGACAAAAACGGGCTCAAGAATCTAATAAGCTGGAGCATTCGATTCAGTCAGAGATGGTTAACACTCCAACACAAGCCATTAATACCATGCAAACTTGGTTTCAAAATATGTTTGATGAACTGTAGCTCAATGTCCTCGCTGATGACAATAAGCGCCGCAAACAAGGGCCTTCCACATGAGCTCTTTCGCTCAGGGGGTGCAGTGGAATTGTCGTAGTTTTTACCAAACGCGCTCCACTATCCGTAATTATGTTCAAAGGCATCGCCTCTTGTTTCTTCTTCTCCAGCAGAAGTGCGGCACGTGCTCGCTTCCTGGTTACCATGCTTTTCAGTCACCAACCATCAAACATAAGCGGCAGCTTCCCAAAAGCCAGGCAGCGCTTCTGGTGTAATGACTGCCCAGCCACTCAATTGGACATTCCTGATTTCAGTTCTAATGGTCGCGATATAGTAACTGTTAAAATTCGTCCTCTTGACCAAAATCCCTTCGTGGCAGTGTTTGCGTATTTGCGCTCAGGAAATATTTCTGTTAGACCATACACATGGCTGGAGACGCATAGGCAAGCATCTAAGAACCTCCCTGTGCTCATTTGAGGTGATTTTAATGCTCATAACCCTGCCTGGGGTGCCTGAAAGCCGAATAAACGCGGAAAATATCTTTACGACGCTATTGAACTCTCTTCTGTAGAAGTTTGTAACGCCCCGGACACCCCTACAAGAATAGGATTACATAGAGCGCAGAGAGACAGGACCCCAGATCTTACCCTCGCCATCCCCCAATATGAACGGCACTGGACAGTCTCCACCCAGTCATGGGGCAGTGATCACCGCCCAATATTTGTGGCACTTCATTGAAAACGCCTCCAGATTAAAACAACAACAACGATGACTGATTGGAATACTTTTCGTAGTAATGTTACTGGATTGTTCTCGACAGTTGATGGCCTTGAGGACAATGCTCAATAGGCCCGTGAGCTGGCACGTAAAACAGTGCCATGCGAAGACCATACTCAACCGATGGATAACCATTTAAGCAATTTATGGAAAACAGCAGACTATTTACAAGATACCACTCGCATGACAAACGACACTCTGACCTAATAAAAATTGAGCGCCAATTTAAACTTATCAATGAATATCAGCTCCAGCTTCGAAGTGAAGCCTGGCGATCCACCTGCGAATGCCTTGGCCGTGTACCGGGCCTCCAACGTCTGTGGTGCATTTTTCGTAGCCTCAGTGGGAAAGGAAAGGGCAACCCTCCTCTGGCCGAGCTATTCTTGAAAGCAGATTCGTCAGTTGTTGATTGATTGATTTATGGGGTTTAACGTCCTAAAACCACTATATGGTTATGAGAGACGCCGTAGTGGAGGGCTCCGGAAGTTTCGACCACGTGGGGTTCTTTAACGCGCACCCAAATCTGAGCACACGGGCCTACAACATTTCCGCCTTCATTGGAAATGCAGCCACCGCAGCTGGGGTTCGATCCCGCGACCTGCGGGTCAGCAGCCGAGTATATTAGCCACCAGACCATCGCGGTGCGGCGATCCGTCAGTTGTGGAAGACGAAGTTATTACCACTTTTTTTCCTTATGCCTCACTCACTTCGCCTACATCTTGGAAAGCCTGCACCATAACACAACCTGACCCAAATCTCGAGCGATCACCCATTTAGCATAGGGGAAATGCTAGCAGCCATCAAACACGGGCGTCCTTGATTGGTGTGCCTGCCCACGATAAATTACATGGAAAAAACTCCGCAAACTCGTAGATGAAGCCCAGGACACACTTTTGGCGGTAATCAATGACTTCTGGGCCTCAGGAAATGTTCCGGAGAACCTTAAGCTGCCTCTTATTTAGCATATTTCGAAACATGGAAAAAAGAAGACCCTCTGCAAGAACCTCCGGCCAATATCTTTAACGTCTACTTTATGTAAGCTCATTGAATGCATGATTCACACACGCATGTCCCATTACCTCGAGATAACCCGGCCGGGATACCATCTAGCCCAGGCGGGTTTTCGCCCTAACCTCGGCACCCATTACGGTCTTCGTCTGCTACGGCGCGTTATCAATTGTACCTTAAGAAAGATGTTACCTGACTACTTGCTGGCCGTCGACATGCAGAAAGCGTTCGATAACGTTCACCATAACGCCATTCTTGAAAAACTAGCTAAGCGCTACCCAAGTCAGCGTGCGCAGACATGAATTCGGAATTTTCTCGCAGCTTGGCTCATTCGCTTAAGCGGTGCATCACCTAGATAGAGCCCGAAGACTTACTACATGGACAGAGCTAGGTGTTCCACGGGGATCTATTTTAGGATCGACACTGTTTAATCTGGCCACGAGCAGGGTAGCAGAAAACCTTGAACGGTACACCACGGCTATATTCACCATCTATGCTGATAATATTACTATATGGGCAGAGGCATTGGATTATTCTGACAAACAATCAATGAAGACCGAGCTGCAGGCCACCCTCCTTAGTTTAGAGTCCACTCTTAAGGAAGTAGGCCTGCAGCTGGCTCCACATAAGACAGAACTCATAAGCATAGACGCCAAAAATCGCACCAACCCGGAAATATGCATCTCACTTCATATTGGATCACGCACTATGCAATAAAAAACGGGCAAATCAAAGTTTTAGAATACCAATAGCCTGCTGAAACAGCCCACAAAAGGGGGTACGTGGCCCCGCCGCGGTGGTCTGGTGGCTAAGGTACTCAGCTGCTGACCCGCAGGTCGCAGGTTCGAATCCCGGCTGCGGCGGCTGAATTTACGATGGAGGCGGAAATGTAGGCCCGTGTGCTCATATTTGGGTGCACATTAAAGAACCCCAGCTGGTCGAAATTTCCAGAGCCCTCCACTACGGCGTCTCTCATAATCATATGGTGGTTTTGGGACGTTGAACCCCACAAATCAATCAATCAATCAATCAATCAATCAATCAATCAATCAATCAAAAGGGGGTACGTGGACTGCGGCAGTCATGGCCAGCCACGTTACACATGATACGTCGTCCGTCCAGCAAATACAGAGGTGCACGACAACAAGCCTGTCGCACTCTCGCAAGAGCTGCGGCCATTGGAAAGATTTTGTACGGCGCACCCATATATATGTTCTCTCCAACGGACATCCAAAATTTGAAACGCCTTCATCGGGCTACTCTCCGCACTATCACGGCGCTCCCTAAACACACTAAGATATCCGCCCTTGAAATCGCCGGGGCTTTCCCCCTCTGCAAGACGTCATCCGTGAAGCCAACACTCGACGCTACATCCACCTGGGAAACACGCCGCAAGGTCGTCGCCTTCTGGCCTGGTATTGTCAGCGGTATGATGATGCACCTCTTCTTAATCAGTCCTTACCCCCATGGGAAATTCCAATAGCCTCTCGGCTGTTCTGTCCCCCCATATCTCGTCATAATAATACTGCCGCCAGTTTCTTGCCACGCGACAACTCAGGGAAGCGAGCTTAGATATTGATAAGAAGTATCACTACCAGGAAAAACAAGGGAAGCACGGGTAGAGAATGAAGACGACGTTGCCTCCACTGCAATTCCTCTGAGTGGGTACGAGCCATGGCGGTGGAGATCATCATCATTATACTGTGATCGCGGACTCAGGGCCCATTAAAAACCCCCAATAAGTTACCTTGCCTTGTGTAACAATTTGGTGCAAGGTGCTGGGTAGGACGAACCCAAAGACGGCAGCTTCACTGCCAGGACTTCGTCGCAGTCGCCGCCTCGCAGGACTTCCACCTTCGCCGATCGTAATGGCCCAAGAGCAGCCATCCAACGCTTCGAGGCCAACTCCGATGGGTTCTGTGCCGTACTACAGAGGGCCACCAAACTTCGGAGGGACATCAGGAGAAGACGTCGACGTGTGGCTCAAGAACTACAAGCAGGTGAGCAGAAGCAACGGCTGGGACTCGAACGAACAGCTCAATCATGTTGTATTCTCGTTAACTGACACCGCCCTCATGTGGTACGAGAATCATGAGGACATGTTCACGACTTGGAAACGTTTTGTTGAAGAAGTTCAGAAGTGTTTCGGTGATTCGGACGCAAAAAATAAACGCGCGGAGCAGACATTGTCTCACAGGGCACAGCTTCCAGGAGAAACATGTATGACGTACATTGAAGAAATATTGAAGCTGTGCAAGATCGTGAATGGGAGGGTGTCTGAAGAAGACAAGGTTGGGCACGTTCTCAAGGGTATAGCCGAAGACGTGTACAATTTCCTAATTGGGAAAGACTGCTTGAACTCCGTGTCTGACGTGATGAAGCACTGTCGTACCTTTGAATTCCTCAAGGTGCGACGAATTTCTCCGAAATTCGGCTGCCTGTGCAACGTCCCCACTGTGGCTAGGGTTGAAACAGTGCCGCCTAACGACCTTGCTTTGACTATATGGCAGATCGTCAGAGAAGAGCTGCTTCGATGTCAGCAGACCTATCATCGCCGCAGCGATTTTCAAGATGTGTACGTAAACGAACCAGAACGTCTGCGGACTCCTTTTTCTCCTCCACAATGGCAACCATCGATCAACGCAACAGATGCTTTTGAATATCAAGGCACACAGCAGGCTGGATTCCCCCGTCAACCAACTCCCAACTACGAACGAAGTTTTCGCCCGCCTGTTTACCCAACATTGCCTGCCTACAGTGCCCCTGAAGGGCGGCACCACTATCCCATGCCTTTCGAGAGGAGTCGTTACTCTGAGCAGCCACGTGCCCTTCGACCAATTCCGGTACGCTACAACTGTGGCGTCGCGGGTCATATTGCACGTTTTTGTGACCACCGCCCATATCAGCGACAGTCTTGGCACATGTCTCACCAACCTTTCGACCATCCGTACTCCACGTCACGCCAACCACGCGCACCTACCGGGTCACGCTACCCCTCGCCGGCCTCTGATCAAAGTTTGACGCCACCCCCAGCTCCCCGTGCTCCACGATCGCCGTCGCCGCGGCAACGCGCACGTACACCGCCGCCGGAAAACTAGTTGGTGCGGCCAGTGGGAGTGAGGCCGCGAGATCACAGGTGCTATCCACAGATATACCTTCATCAGCGTTTATGTTGAAGAACAAAGTTTATGTAGTTGTCGATGGAGTGGCTACTATGGCACTTGTGGATACAGGCGCGACAGTCTCGGTGATGAGTGTAAAGTTTAAGAACCTGCTAGGATCAAAAGTGATGTTTTGCCTGAACCGTGGGGTGACATTTCGTGGAGTAAGTGGTGACGTGTTGTGTGTGGTAGGATATTGTACTGTGGACGTCTCGCTGTGTGGCAAGGTGTTTTGCACAGAGTTTGCGGTTATTCCGCGGTCTACACATGACGTTATCTTGGGTATTGACTTCTTGTGTGAGTGTGGGGCTACTGTAGACTGCAGAAGTGGGCATCTTTCTATACACAGTACTTTTCCAACGGCGTTCTTGGAAAGTTCCTGTCCGGAGGAATGCATCATTTTCGTCTGCGTGGATACAGTCGTTCCTGCATTTTCTGCTGTGTGTGTTCCCGTGACATGTTCCAGTAACAACTGTGGTGCGTTTGACGCCACGCTCGAACCGATTTCCTTGGCAAGCCTGAAAAAGAACATTCTCATTCCTCATTGTATAGTGTCAGTCGTTGATGAACGGGCAGGTGTGTGGACAATGAACAGTTCCATGGAGCCTGAATTTCTGCCAGGCGGCATGAAACTTGTAGTATTTACACCCGAGTCATGTACGACGCTGGTTGCGCTTGTTGATACTACAAACCAAAATGAACATCTAGGCTTAGAAGGTTCAGAAGATGCCCAATTGCTACAAATGGTCAGTAAGTCACTTGACCAAAACGAACATCATACACTGCTCAACGTTCTATCTAAGCACTCGAAAGTGTTCGATTTTTTTAAAAACAGCCAAAGGCCCTTAATCCGAGCGTCCCGGATACGTCATCAGATCCAAACCGAGTCGGCGCATCCCATTAGGCAGAACCCTTACCGAGCGGCACCATCGGAGCGCAAGATCATCAACGAGCAAGTCCAAGAAATGCTGGAAAATGGAATAATACAGAAATCGGCAAGTCCGTGGGCTGCTCCCGTCATTCTAGTGAGGAAAAAAGATGGTACGTGGAGATTTTGCGTTGACTAGCGCCGACTGAATTCTGTTACCAAGAAAGATGTCTATCCACTGGCGCGCATCGATGACGCTCTAGACTGCTTGCATTCCGCGTCCTGCTTTTCATCTGTCGACCTGAGATCAGGTTACTGGCAAATTCCGATGCACGCAGCTGACAAAGAAAAGACGGCATTCATTACGACCGATGGACTTTACGAGTTCAACGTTATGCCATTCGGATTATGTAATGCTCCTGCGACATTAGAAATATTTATGTACTCTATATTGCGTGGTTTAAAATGGCATATATACATGTGTTACCTTGATGATGTCGTAATTTTTGGACGTACGTTTTAGGAGCACAACACTCACCTAGACCTCATGCTCAGCTGCATTGAGAAAGCTGGCCTTGCATTGAATTTAAAAAGTGCCACTTTGGCGAGCGACAGACATTGGTGTTAGGACATCTCGTTGACAAAGATGGCATTAGACCTGACCCACAAAAGACAGCGGCTGTTGATTCGTTCGAGCGTCCTAAATCTGTGAAAGTGCGTAGCTTCATCTGGCTCTGCTCGTATTTCCGTCGGTTCGTACCCAGGTCTGCGGATGTCGTTCACCCCCTGACGAGCCTTCTACGCAAGAACAGTCTATTTCAGTGGACCTCCGAGTGTGATGCTGCTTTTCACAAGCTGAAGTGTTTGTTAACTTCGCAGCCAATACTTCGGCACTTCAATCCTTCATCGCCCACGGAAGTTCACACAGCCGCAAGTGGCATCGGCATCGGTGCCGTTCTCTTTCAGCGTTCTGGCAAGAAGGAACACGTTGTGGCGTACGCAAGTCGTTTTTTAAGCAAGCCTCAATGCAATACACAGTGACCGAACAGGTATGCCTAGCGGTAGTCTTTGCCGTGCAACGGTTTCGCTCATACATCTATGGTCGCCCGTTCTCTATCGTCACAGACCACCATTCCCTGTGTTGGCTGGTCAACCTTCGTGACCCATCCGGCCGCCTCGCACGATGGGCCATTCGTTTGCAAGAACATGTCTTCACCATTTCATACAAGACTGGCCGTCTACACGGTGATGCGGATTGCCTCTCCAAAATGCCGCTGCCATCGACAGATTGTGAAGAAGATAACTTTGACCACCTTATCGCTTCTCTGTCGTCTGGATTTCCTGATGCCATGACTTTCGCCGCTGAGCAGGGTAATGACCTAAGTTTGAAAGCTCTCTTCCCTGGAGCGAGAAATTGATCAAGCGAAGGCCGATTCTGCGTCCGAAATGGTCTTCTTTACCAGAGAAACTTGTCCACGACGGGTGCCCGCTTTCTGCTAGTTGTTCCTGCGTCCCTTCAAAATGTCTATTCTGCGTCTCACGCATGATGACCCCACCTCTGGCCATCTAGGCACCGCACCAACACTTAGTCGCACGAAAGAGTGGTTCGATTGGCCGAAAATGAGCAAGACAATTCAGAACTACGTGGCCAGCTGTACGCAGTGCCAGAGTCACAAGCGGCCCTCCTCGGGTCCACTTGGTCACCTGCAACCTGTAAAGCCTCCCGGTTCCCCTTTTGAAAAGGTCGGCATTGATTTGATGGGACCATTTTCACGCTCCTCAAAAGGTAACCAGTGGATAATTGTATGCGCTGACTACATGACGCGGTACTGCGAGACGGCTGCCTTATGCTCCGCCACGGCAGTCCAGGTTTCGAAGTTCCTGTTGCATTCAGTCATCCTCCGACACGGACCTCCTCGCGTGATAAAAAGTGACCGTGGACGACAGTTTACCGCTGATATTGCTGAATCATTACTTTGTTTCTTTGCCTCCAAGTTCTGACACTCAACTGCGTATCATCCGCAAACTAAAAGCCTCACCGAACGCACAAACCGAACGTTCATCAACATGTCAATGTATGTCGCCTCCGACCACAAAAACTGGGATGACGTTTTACCATTCGTCACGTACGCCTTCAACACGTCGAAACACGAAACTACAGGCTACAGCCCTTTCTATCTGCTCTACGCTCGCTCACCTCGACATACGCTGGACACTATCTTTCCTTTTGTCGTCCATGACGATTTAACAATTGTGGAAACCTTGTGTCGTGCGGAAGAGACACGTCGACTTGCCTGCTTACGTACACTGGCAGCACAAGAGTCCTCCAAATTTCGCTACGACAGTCAACACAGGCATGTAACCTATGTTTCCGGTGATCTAGTGTGGGTGTGGACCCCAATACGCAGACGTGGCTTGAGCCAAAAGCTACTGGCACACTACGCCGGTCCTTTCGTTATACTCCATCGTCTCAGCGAGGTCAACTATGAAATTGCGCGTGTCACCACTAGTGGCCGACGTTCATCCAAGACAGAGGTGACGCATGTTGCCTGCCTGAAGCCGTTTACACGAAGGATGCAAGAATGACTCGCCCAGAGGGCTTCGTCTGAGACCGGAGGAATGATAAGAAGTATCACTACCAGAAAATACAAGGGAAGCGCGAGTAGAGAATGAAGACGTTGCCTCCACTGCGATCCCTCTGAGTGGGTACAAGCCATGGCGGCGGAGATCATCATCATTATACGGTGATCACGGACTCAGGGTCCATTAAAAACCCCCATTAAGTTATCCTGCCTTGTGTAACAATATCATCGACATATACATAAACGCTGCCCTCACCGATGGCGAAGCTTGTATAGCATGGATCTGCGCGCAGATCACCGAGTACACTGGGACCTACAGGTGCCATCTACCGAACGGTACCCCTATGCATGCCGAACTACTTGCCATGTGGGGAGCGACTGCAAGCCTCCCATACACTATACAGAAACCCTTTCGTGTCTTTACCGACTCTCACACTGCCTGCTCGGAAACGTTTCGTTCGGCGTCGGAGGATGCTACAGCTGCTCTATCAAATCATCATTCGTAGGCATGAAAAAAACCGACAGGCCAATAGAAATTATCTGCGACAGTGACATTGCGACAGTGGCGTGCAATCACTGCGAGCAGCGCTGCCGCGCAGAACTTCACTACTTATTGTGGCAGTGTTCCGCATTCGAAAAAAGGCGAATGGCCATACAAACTCTGCAAGCCACAAAGTATCGGGAAGCGCTCCTTATGGACCCGGACATGCAGTTATTTTTTGCCCAATATGGAAGTCAAAGCGGCCTGATCAGAGTGGTTTAGGGGGTCCGACAAACCACAGTTCTGACCCTATACCGCCTCAGTACCAGTGATAGCGAATACAATAAGTGTGAAACCCTTGACACTCTGAACTAGTATAGTGTCGTTGGAAGGTACTGCTCATTCCAACAGAGGTCCTGTGCCTCCATTTGTTATCTTGTTTCAATGAAGAAGTTTCCATCCATCTATCTATCCAAACCAAAACACACGAATCTCCTTAGAGACCACATTATTTTCCGCAAAGACCGAGATGACGCAACCACATCATCAAATGGCGTTGCGATTATATTAAACAAATGCATAGCGTGTCAAGATATGCAGATACAAACGGCCCTTGAAGCAGTGGCCATTCGTGCTATTGTTTTAGGCAATCGTGTTACCATTTGCTCAGTGTACATCTCCCCTCATTATCAAATGCCGAAACAAGAATCTCAGTCTTTTATGGATCAACTACCTGAACCACATATTGTTCTTGACTCTAAGAGTGATGCCTGAGACCGCTTGATTGAGAACACGAAGCTCACATTTGTGCCATACATTAGGCACATTAAGAGAAAATGCATGAAGACAATGCAGATCTTGAAGGTGCTGTCCCGCACTTGTTGGGGCAGTGACAGAAAATGCCTGATGAGCCACTACAAAAGCCTTATCCGCACGCGTCTAGTCTGTGGAGCGATAGTGTACCTGTCCGCCATCTAGGCATTCGTCTTTCTACGGGCGTGTTTCGTACAAGTTCCTTGGAAAGCCTTTACGCGGACTCAGACTAATGGTCACTACATATACAAAGATTGTACCGATATTTTTCGTATTTTTTGAAGAAAACCACAAGGACCTACCACGCCACATACCCTGCTATAAACGACACATCCAGCTGCCAGCTCTTTCAAAACCGATGCACATTATAACAGCCCTTCTCGCTGCGTGTGCGAGCACTACCTTTGGACATGGGCGTCCCATTGCTCGAACACCGCACAATAGCTCCTACTTCATGCGCCCCGCCATGGCACTGGCAGGTTATAAATTGTGACACATCTTTTATAAATGTGACCTAGCATGCCCCACCCCTACACATTCAGATGTACTCCTGCGAATTGGCGCACAAATACACATAACCTGAATTTTTCACTAATGCATCGAAGACTCATGCGGGTGTGTCGTACGCAGCGGTGGGCCCATTTTTTCAGATGCCGGTATTCTCTACCCTCACATAAGCATTTTCACAGCCAAGGCTTACGCAATACTGGCGGCAGGAAAGCACAATAAAAATCAGAAATGAGTAAAGCAGTCATATACATGGATTCAATAAGCGTCGTAAAAAACTGTACAAACCATCAGAAAGTACATAAAACCCTGTCATTGCTTCGCTATACTCTCTCCTTTGTGCCATTTACACATCGAAACAGCATGATGTAGTATGCTGGGTGCCAGGACTACTTGGAAATGAGGGAAAAGCTGTAGCAAATAAGCTGGCAGCATGGCACCACGGACCCGAGCAAACAGGGGGTTTCAACTCCCTCCCACGCCTAGCCGCGCGTTGCTTTGCCGTTTCTGGGAAAAGGGGGATCCTGGTGGTTTAGCGGACGCCGGGTGATAGGACCTTTAAGGCCCTCCGGCAGAGGCAACAGACCCCTTTGGCCCCGGCTTCACGTAGACGGCACCCATGGGCTGACACACCCAGGGGAAATCGGCAGTCGCCTTTTCCTGTCTCCCCCTCCTAACATCTTCGTGTTTATCTCTCACTTTTTATCTGTCCTGTCTTCTACTCTCTTCTGTTCACTTCCAAACTTCCTGGCGGCTAGGGTTAACCCTGTGTAAATAGCCTACCTTGGCCTAGGCGCATTGGGTTATAGCAGTGTTGTGCGGTTGACGTCTGCAGGCTTTCAGCATCTCCAAACTTGCAGCGTGCCCTCGTTGGTCTCCATGGTGGGTGGTCGCCCACGCTGCTGAATAAAAATAAAACCGGCATGCGTAGAGCATTCCTTTTACCTAGCGATCGTACCGGCTTGAAGCGGGTACGCGCCGATGACAAGTTTTTTCAACAGGCATATCGAAACATTTCCTCACTTTCATATCATTCACTGTGAGAAAACTGGAAAGCAAGCCAGGGCCGTCTCTCCCTTCGTAGTTGCTAAATGGCTTACCGAAACCCTTGGCGCTTGATACAAGATAACCGAAGTAGCTAGCGAAGACCTTCTCGGAATTTGAGACAAAGAACAATTTGAAAAGCTAGACCGCCTCTCAGCTTTCGGTGACATACCGATAACCATAACACTACACAGATGAATGAACACCACTCATGGAGTGGTATCTGACACGGACTTACTTGACCTGACCGAGACTAAACTTTTGGAGGGGTGGAAGAGCCAAAATGTGACCAATGTAGAGAGAATTATAATCAGAAAAGACAACAAGGAAACACCATACGAACACCCAATACTCACGTTTGCGTCTAGTAAATTGCCTGAAACCGTTCAAACGAAAGACCTCTCTCAGGCCATACACACCAAAACCCCTGTCGTTGCTTCCAATGTCAGAAGTATGGCCATGGCTTTAAAAGCTGTCGTGGTTGCCAGACCTGTGCATAATGTGGAGCCCTGGGCCACGTGTCTGAGAACTGCAAACAACCGCCCCACTGTGTAAACTGTGACGAAAAATATGCTGCATATTGACGTTCGTGTCCATACTGGAAGAAAGAAGAAGAGATAATAACGCTGAAGGTGAAAGAAAACATTTCTTTTAAGGAAGCAGGCAAAAGGGTCTCACCATTCTTTGGCCCTACATATGCTGATGCGGTGCGTCGGGGGGCACCGCCACATCAGCCCTCGCCACTCCTTCGGCCCGCGCATACCGAGCCGGCGGTTGTGGCACCTGCCCCCAAGGCGGCTGTTGTCCAGACTACACCGCCTACTCCCGAACAGAGACCGGAGACCCAAGGGTCCTCAGGTCTCAAGGCCTCGCCTCACCAGGTGATGTCCGGAATTCTAAACACCAGCTCGCACGTGCGGGCTTGCAGTGCCTCCGAGGAGGTATTGAATACGTCGGTACCCTTGGTGCCGAAAGAGCGGCGTGGCTCCTTAGAGCGCATAAAAAACAAAAACAAAAAAGCAGATAACGAGGCCTGGTGACGGACCTGTTACTTAAAATCAAACATTCAGCCTAAACAGTCACTTGTTCTTCGTACACACAGCGCTACATTACTTTCACCATGAACACTCAAACAATACAATGAAATGTCAGGGGCCTTCTCAGAATTCTTGGCGATATCCAAGATCTTTTACACGAACACTCGCAAAAAGTGCTGTGTGTACAAGAAACACACTGAAATCCAAAACACACCAACTTTTTACGTAAATACGCTATTTTCTGAAAGAACCATGATGATGCTTTGCCATCATCCGGATTGCCCCGCCGTGGTGGTCTAGTGGCTAAGGTACTCGGCTGCTGACCCGCAGGTCGCGGGTTCAAATCCCGGCTGCGGCGGCTGCATTTCCGATGGAGGCGGAAATGTTGTAGGCCCGTGTGCTCATTTGGGTGCACGTTAAAGAACCCCAGGTGGTCAAAGTTTTCGGAGCCCTCCACTACGGCGTCTCTCATAATCATATAGTGGTTTTGGGACGTTAAACCCCACATATCTATCTATCTATCTGACATTATCCGGAGGTGTTGCCCTTATAGTGAATCAAGATATTGCATGCACACACTTTACCCTCCAAACATCCCTTTAGGCAGTGGCTATTCGAGCTGTGCTTTTCGACAAACTGATCACAATTTGTACTCTTCACGTACCTCCGAGTTATCACCTACAAAAACATGACTTCCAGTCCATAATCAATGAACTTCCGGAACCTTTTGTTCTCCTTGGAGACTTGAATGCGCATAGCAGGCTATGGGGCGACTCTCGTTGTGACGCCCGAGGTTGACTGATAGGACAGTTTGTTCTCTCTTTCAGCGTATGTCTCCTGAATTGAAAAGTCCCAACCTATTATAACCTCACTAACAATACCTATTCCTCCATAGACGTAATCATAGTATCTCCACTTACTGCAAAAACTTGTTCTAGCGCAGGTTGCTTAGGCGATGACATGTAAAATGCAGTGTCAACTCTCTTGATATAAACACTCATAATACACGTGCTCCAGCACGCTCAACTAAAACAGCGTCTCCGCTTGAAGCGTGATAGGTGCCGCCATTACTTGGTCAAAATGCGGTGCAGAAAAGCGCACTTGTGAATTATGAAAAAAGGTTCATTTATCTCTGATACGTAAACTTAGCTGGCACACAAGACTCCAACTGTCCCCTAGAACTACAATGCACATTGGTGTGCGTTGCAGGATCGCTAGTGGTATGATATTGTTCTTTGAGGCGAGTAATGCGACGTAACGTTCAAAGTTCTCAATAACAAGGCTAAAGGTTGCAAATGAGTTTGTGCTAATATGCATTATTTTTTTCGCAAAGGTTGGCCTCTGGTTCAATGAACTTACTGATCCACCGATAAGATTCTTGCTTAGTGGAATCGTTAGATCTCAGGTGAGTTACTTTCTCGTAATTTAGAATGTTTCTCAGTTTTGCTTCTGCTTCTGGTAATGTGTGAACCTACACAAAGGAAAATGTCATACAAATAAAGAAAATAGGCTCATTTCACCATTTGCATGATAACATATCCGTCACATAACAGTAATAATACGATAATAGGCTGATATATTTGTACTTGTGGCATCACCAGTAGTCCCCGCCGATAGTACCTACATTCCACCACACTCCGCAGAAATTACGTGTTAAAGTGCTGTGGTGGATGGAAATATTTTCTTTCCAAACGCCTCAAACCATGCTATAGAGTATCCAGTTCATAATGAACATTCTATGAACAGACGGAAATAGCTTAAGTGGAAGAGTTTTATCTGAAGAACATTTGTTTGCAACAAATAAAAATGTTCTGATGCTCCGACTGGCAGGAATTCTCGATCTATGGAGCCTAACCAGCGTGGCATACCTTAGCGCGTAGAGTGTCTCGTTGCTACGTTAATTAACTTTGGCTGGTTTTCTGACTAAGGGGGTCGCAGTTACGTTGGGGCTAATTGCTAAGAACACACGATTGGTTAGACTTAGGTTCACGTTGGAACCCCAGTGAGTCGACCTTTACTGGGTTTACTGGATGTTGATGGTTGGCCTGATTCTGCCATGAAATATTACATGCATTAAAGAGACACCTTACAATACTTGCCTTTTGTTGTGATTTTTTTAGATACGAAGCAGCTCTTTGACTAGCCTGTGTAACGCTGTGCATCCGTGTCTCTGTGCAAACGCACCGTACCGCGTTCCCCCCACCGCGATTGTTGCAACGATGGCAAGTAGGTTCAGTCGGAGCTACGTGTTGACGTCACTCTCTTTCTTGCCGCAGCAGCTTCCAGCTCCTCCTTTTACGCATAGGTGGTCTTGCTCTACCGCCCACTCGCAGCACACTTCTCTCTCGCTTTACCCTCTCCACCGCCCACGACGCTTCACCCCATGTCGAGTGGAAACACTTTTTCGGCTCGTTTATATTCTATGGAACTTGCAATAAACTGCGCCCCCCTCACGTGTATTAAAAAAAAACGTTTACTTGAGTAAAGGCTACACCGTGTTTTTCTTTAAACCACTCTTCCAGCGCCTACATTGACGCCCGTTTGAGCCGGGTCAACTGTATGCATGCCGCTGCTGTTTCGCATACTATCATAGTTCCCTTCTGGGAGGTGGTCCATAAATTTTTTGTCGAGCCACTGATGGCCTCCGAGATGTGTTCACCACTGACGCTAAAGGATGTATGTAAAGAGCTAGACGTTAGGATGCAAAATGATGCATGCGTGCAGGCGGAGGATCTAAATGCATCAAGTCTCGGAGAAAGGTGTGACAGGTTCCAATACGCTGTCTCACTCAAACTGAACATATTTAAAATCAAATCTCTTAAAGCCCCAGCTAAAGCGTACGCCGTGTGCAAAATATCCCTTGCACTGTGTCCTAGCATTACCCAACCCACATCTGCGTATGACCTGGTTTTAACCTCGCCTTACCACGCAGCAGATATGCCGAGAAAAAGCCGCTTTCAAACCATGTCCTTTAACGGAGACAGTACGCGAAGCCGCAGAGCCATGTTTACCCGGCTTGGCGCGAACCGAGTGGGAGCGCCGAAAGCCCGCGCTTCTACTGGAGACGAGGTTTGCACTTGAAGCTGCGGCGCAACCAGGTTTGCCAGTGAGTTTGTAGAACGGGAGTTAGGACATTCTCTAATGGTCCGTGACAGACTGTGGTTAAACTCCACTTTGTCTACGCCAAGAGAAAAGCATCAGCCAAGAAGCCCAAGTTGAGCCCCCATGATTGATCAGCTGTGCGTTTCTCAAGCTTTATGCGGGGAGTCTAAAGTTCATTGTCTATTATTTCTTTATTTGCTTTGATCTTGAATTTTCGCTCATGGACAACGCAGGTGTTCAACTCACAACCAAAAATAACCCAGCTGTCGACAAGGGCACCAGCAATAAAATTTTTGCGCAACAAGTTCTTTAGCACTGTCGTCTTGAAACACACTTCAACCTCTTACGTGATCTGAGATACAGGGTGTATATAGTTACTGCAACACTGGGGGCTTTACAAGCCAGAGAGTGACGGAGCATCATCCTTTAATACGGCACCAGCCAAAAGATAGGTCCCGCTTCTTCTCGCTCAGTTGTCGCTTGAGATCATGGCGGTGCCAGCAGCTGTACTGGACAGCTGACGTGCCGTATCTGATCTTTCTTCCCCGCAGGGGCATCTGCGCAAGCAGGCGTTTGGTGTGTAGTGACACCACGTACCCGGGCTAACGGAGGGGGGGGTTCTACTTCCTTCCCCACCTAGCCATACGTGGCTTTGCCATGTCCGGGAAAAAGGGATCCTGGCGGTTGAACCGACGCCAGGTTATTGGACTTTTAAGGCCCCCCGGCAGAGGCAACACACCCCTTTGTCTCCGGCTTCACGTATACGGCACCCTTGGGCTGACCCACCCAAGGGAAATTGGCGGTCGCCTCTTCCTGTCTCTTTCTTTCTCTCCGTCTTCGTCTTTTCTACTACTTTTAATCTTTCCTGTCCTCTCCTCACTTCATTTTATTTCTGCAATTCTCGGTGGCAAGGGTTAACCTGGTGTAGATATCCAACCTTGGGTAGATATATTAGGTTATAGGGGCCATGTACGGCTGGCGCTTGCGTCTCCTTCGCGTCTCGCAGCGTCCCCTTGTCGGGCTCGGTGGTGGGTGGCTGGCATGGCCACCGATAAGCTACCTAATTCATGGGAACTCGTAGCCCTCTCACAACAAGGTGACCGTCCAAGAGGTGGCGCACCGATGCAATTTTTGAATACCACATCATCCACTGTGAAGGTGCAGAAAAGAAAGCTAGAAGCATTTCACCTTTCCTTGTGTCCAAACGCCTTATAGAAACACTAGGCGCGGGCCTCAACGCCACAAAGACTACCAGTGGTGACCTGCTACTCGAAATAAAAGACCACGCACAGTACCAGAGACTGCATAACTTTACATCATTTGGTGTTCAGCCTATCACAATCACACCGCATTGAACCATGAACACCGTGAAGGGTAATGCATCAGATGGAGACATGATGAACCTCTCTGATGAAGAATTTCTAACAGGCTTGAAAGACGAAAACGTCATTCAGGTGCAGCGTATCAAAATGAGAAGAGAAAAGAAAGAAACCCCAATGAAACACATTATGCTCACTTTCGCATCTCCGCGCAGGGGCGCCTGCGCAAACAGGCGTTTGGTGTGTAGCGACACCACGGACCCGAGCTAACGGGGGGGTTTCGACTCCCTCCCACGCCTAGCCGTGCGTGGCTTTGCCGTGTCCGGGAAAAAGAGGATCCTGGTGGTTGATCCAATGCTGGGTGATTGGACCCTTAAGGCCCCCCAGCGGCGGCAACACACCCCTTTGGCCCCGGCTTCACGTAGACGGCACCTCTGGGCTGACCCACCCAGGGGAAATCGGCAGTCGCCTTTTCCTATCTCTCTCTCCCTACATCTTCGTCTTTTGTTCTCGCTTTACATATTTTCTGTCTTCTCCTCACTTCATTTTACTTCCAATTTTTTCTGGCGGCAAGGGTTAACCTGGTGTAAATATCCAAACTTGGGTAGATATATTAGGTTATGGCAGTGGCGTACTACTCGCGTTGTGCAGACATGTTTACATGTTCTGCCACGTCCCCTTGTTGGGCTCCGTGGTGGATGGTAGGCGCCATTACTGAACGAGCTGTACTTTTCTATGGGATCACGAAACCCCTTCTCCATTGATCGCCCCTTCAAAAGGTGGCACACCGAAGCAAACGTAATGCCGATTTCGGAAAAACAAGACTCTTTTCCTAAGTATCACGTTATTCATTGCGAAAACTCGGACGAAAAAGCTCGCAACATCTCCCCATTCCTCGTTTCCAGGTGCCTAACCGAGACTATCGGAACTGGCTATAAGGCTACAAAGATGGCAAGCGGAGACTTGCTGGTAGAAGTTAAAGACAAGACACAGTTTCAGAAACTAGAAAAATTAGTAGCATTTGGAGACAAGCCCGTAACCGTCTCTGCGCACCGAACGATGAACACTGTCAAAGGCCGCAACTGTCAAAGGCCGAGACATCATTTGTTAGGACCTAAAAGACCTAACAAATGATGAGCTTCTAACTGGCTGGAAGGACGAAAATGTCATTCACGTACAGCGTATCGTAGTGAGAAGAGAAAACAAAGAAACTCCAACCAAGCACATAATTGTGACCTTCGGGTGCTCACTACCACACGAATTAGTTGCCGGCTACCTAAAACTGTCTGTGAGACCCTACATTTCGAATCCGCGGCGCTGCTTCAAGTGCCAAAGATTCCGACATGCTTCTCAGAGTTGCCGTGGGCAGCTTACCTGTGCACGGTGTGGTATCACAGGCCACTCTGCAGATGATGACTGTAAGGCCGAACCCCACTGTGCAAACTGCGATGGAGAACACGCGGCGTATTCTAGATCCTGCACAGCATGGAATAAAAAAAAGAAATTATTACCATCAAAGTCACCTACAACATGAGTTTCCGTGAAGCAAGGCATCGGGTCTTCCCTTACTATGCAACAAAATCATTTGCTGAAGTGGTGCAACAGGGGGCAGCACCACGACAGCATCAGGTGGCCGCCCAAGCTACGCACAGGGTGCTGGAGCGACCGCCGCTTGCCCCTACTGCGGAAGCAGCCAAGGCTGCTCCGGCCTCAGTCAACAAGGCCCCACCACGGGCGTCGACATGCATTGGCACGAGCCAGGGCAACGGGCAGACTGCGGGAGCCCCGTCGACGTCTGGTGTAGACGGTTTGAAGGCTTCGTATCTTGAGCCGAAGCCTACAACGCCCAGGTATCGCTCGGCTCTCATGAAGCTATGGACACAACTGCCAGTCAAACGGCGCCTGCAGCGCCGAAGGAGCGGCGAGTTTCTCCCGACCGCTTCAAAAAAGACAAAAGACAAATTACAGGGCCTCCAAAAAGCCCTGTAAAATCGGTTTTGTTTTCCATAACCTGAAAGGTTATGGTACCATTCGGTTTTGACTTTAGTATTACACACATGTCACCAAGGTGTTATCGCCAACAAATCAATTCTTACTCCACTTTTCCGCTCAAGTTCACTGCCCAAAATGGCTTTTCTTCTCCATTGGAATTGTAGAGGACTCATTCACAACATAGGTGACATAAACGATTTGCTAAGTAGTCTCTCTCCAATGGCTATGTGCTTACAGGAGACTAATCTGGGAGAAAAACACACCAACTTCCTCAGAGGTTTTACCGTAGTACGGCGCGATCGCGTCCACGCTAGCTGGTTGTCCGGTGGCGTGGCTATTGTCGTCAAAAGTGGAATTGCAGTGCGAGAGATCACCATCAACAGTCACATCGAGGCCGTGGCCGTCACCATTTTAGCTCACAAAACTATCACCATATGTTATTTTTATATCCCCCCACACACGCATTTTTCAACTAAAGATATAGAGCATATTTTGGACCAACTGCCTGAACCGTTTGTTATTGCAGGAGATTTTAACGCGCACGGAATGCTTTGGGAAAGCAGTAAAACTGACACCAGAGGACAAACCTTCGAAGATTTTATTCTGAACAATGACGTATGTCTTTTAAATACTGGTAGCGTCACCTACTGCTCCCCAAGCACAGGAGTGACTAGCTGCTTAGATCTAGCGCTGTGCTCACCGTCGCTCTTTTGTGACCTAAAGTGGAACGTGATAGATAATGTCTACGGCAGTGACCATATGCCTGCTCTCATAAAATTAACACAAACCCTCCCCACCACTCAATTACGACCACCGCGTTGGAAACTACATCTGGCAGACTGGCCACTGTTCACTGTAAAAGCTGCCCTAGAAAAAGAGATGCTTGATGGCCTAAGCATGGAGGAAATGAACGAGACAGTCACCGCCTGCATACTTGCGGCAGCCGAACAAACTATACCACAACCCTCCGGCATTATAAAGAAAAAACTTAAACCCTGTTGGACAAAAGAGTGCACACAAGCTAAAAAAATGCAACACAAGGAGTGGGGCATTTTTCATAATTATCCAACAGGAGAGAACCTCCTAGAATTTAAAAAGGCGAGAGCAAAGGCAAGATTTATTCGCAGTCAGGCTGAAAAACTCTCGTGGGAAAAGTACACTTCATCCATTAACAGCTCCATCACATCTAAAAGAATGTGGGATCAGGTGCACAAGTTGAACGGCAACTACAGTTCATATACCATCCTCATTCTCTCAACCCCTGGCATCCAGAGAACTTTAGGCGAAGAGGCAGACCTACTAGCGCAGCACTTTTGCGCTATTTCGAGCTCAGCAAACTATTCGGCAGCTTTCCTAAAACATAAACAATCTACAGAAAAACAAAAGCTTCCTATTACAGGTTATCACGACAGATCACACAACCCCCCTTAACTCTGCAGGAAATAACAGAGTGCTTTCTTAAGATAAAAAAACAGCACGTGACCCAGACAAAATACATTACCAAATGCTCGCCCACTTGTCCCAGGAAGCGGTGAAGGCATGGCTGCACTTCTTTAACGCTATTTGGATCACTGGCAGACTGCCAACAGAGTGGAAAAAAGCCATTATAATTCCATTTCTCAAAGCCGGAAAAAACCCTACATTACCAACAAGCTACAGGCCCATAGCACTTAGAAGTTGTATGGCGAAATCCTTCGAAAGCGTTATTAATATTAGGCTAACATACATCCTAGAAACCGATAACTTGATAGATGTCCACCAATGTGGTTACAAGAAAGAATGTTCCACCACCGATCACCTCGTTCGCCTTGAACATACAGTACGAGAAGCTTTCCTGTACAAGCAGAACTGCTTAGCAGTATTTTTCGATCTTGAAAAGGCATATGACACAACGTGGAAGTACGGTATCTTACGAGACCTGGCAGATTTTGTAATTCGCGGAAGGATGCTCAACTGCTTGTCCGACTTCCTATCGAACCGAACTTTTCAGGTTCGTTTTGGTACCACACTTTCAGAAACTTTTACTCAAGAGAACGGTGTGCCTCAGGGCTGTGTCTTAAGCACAACTCTCTTTGTCGTCAAAATGAACTCTGTGAACCAGGTCATACCATCTACTCTTATGCACTCACTTATGTCACGGGGTCGCGACGTGGCCGAAAACAAGAAACTTCGTGTTGGGATTTAACTGTTTATTTGGGCGAACCTGTGCCCGGTAAAGGGAAAGTCTAATTACAGCAGCAGTTTTGCACAGATAACAGTCTCGGACTGATAGCGGCGAACGCAGCGTCGGCCTTCGATCAACAACTGACAAGCGGCGAAGCGCGTCGGCATTTATACCCTTGCCGTCGAATGTTCTAGCGTTATCGCTGGCGGTGGCGTAGGTTCCAGAACAATGTGTACCGTTCGCACAGTGGGCGTGATCTTATCGAAATGATCTACTACAGTCCGGGACCTTCTAGAAACCTGCAGGCGCGGTTTGCGGCGAGAATCGTGTGGTGTTTCGGAACGATAACAAAAACTTGGGAATTGAAACGTGGCATGGCCCCCCTCTGAAAAAAAAAGGCATCGTCCCGATGCTCTAACTAAAGATGAAGGTACAATAATAATGCAAGAAAGTACAATGAATAAATGACCATACAACAATAATACAAAAAACACTGTTTCAGTTTGTTAACGTGCATGAAACGGCTTGAGGCGCGCGACATGGACGACTTCAGGTCGCGATCGGCGTCGTTGAGAGTTCGTGATGCCGTGGGGGACAACCTCGTAATCAAGTGGGCCGAGACGTCGAACCACCTTGTACGGTCCGAAGTACCGTCGCAGAAGCTTTTCACTTAGTCCACGTCGGCGTATCGGCGTCCACACCAAAACACTTTCACCGGGCTGGTATTCCACGAAGCGTCGTCGAAGGTTGTACCGGTGGCTGTCGGTCGTCTGTTGGTTCTTGATACGGAGACGCGCAAGTTGTCGGGCTTCTTCGGCGCGTTGAAGGTACTCGCTCACATCGAGGTTTTCTTGGTCGGTGACGTTGGGTAACATGGCATCGAGCGTCGTTGCCGGGCTCCTTCCGTAGACCAATTTGTATGGAGATATCTGCGTCGTCTCCTGCACCGCCGTGTTGTATGCGAAGGTCACATACGGAAGATTGGCGTTCCACGTCTTGTGTTCGACATCGACGTACATTGACAGCATGTCGGCGATCGTCTTGTTAAGCCACTCGGTGAGGCCGTTGGTCTGTGGGTGGTACGCTGTCGTCCGGCGGTGGTTTGTTTGGCTGTATGCCAAGATCGCTTGAGTTGAGTCGGCAGTGAATGCCGTTCCTCTGTCGGTGATAAGGACCTCTGGGGCCCCGTGACGTAGGACGATATTTTCGACGAAGAATTTAGCTACCTTGGATGCACTGCCTTTTGGCAGGGCTTTTGTCTCGGCGTAGCGGGTGAGGTAGTCGGTAGCTACCATGATCCACTTGTTTCCGAAAGCCGACGTCGGGAACGGCCCCAGTAGGTCCATACCAATCTGCTGGAAAGGTCGGCAAGGTGGATCAATTGGCTGCAGAAGTCCCGCTGGCCTTGTGGGCGGTCTCTTGCGTCGCTGACAGTCCCGGCATGTCCTCACATAACGAGTGACGTCGGTGGTAAGGCGTGGCCAGTAGTACCTTTCTTGTATCCTCGCGAGCGTGCGAGAAACACCGAGGTGCCCTGCCGTCGGATCGTCGTGCAGGGCCTGCAGGAGTTCTGGTCGCAGAGCTGAAGGCACCACAAGGAGGTACTTAGCTCGAAGCGGTGAAAAGTTTTTCTTTTGTAGAAGACCATTTCGTAGAAAGAACGACGCAAGTGCGCGCTTGAATACCTTTGGGACTTCGGCGGTCCTGCCTTCGAGGTATTCTATTAGGGCCTTAAGTTCCGGGTCGGCCGGCTGTCGTTCAGCGAAGTCGTCGGTAGTTATCGTTCCCAAGAAGTAGTCGTCATCCGGGTCGTCGGGTAGTGGTTGGTCGACAGGCGCACGAGAGAGACAGTCAGCGTCGGAGTGTTTTTTGCCGGACTTGTAAATGACAGTAATGTCATATTCTTGAAGTCTCAGGCTCCATCGTGCGAGGCGACCTGAAGGGTCCTTCGAGGTGGCTAGCCAACACAAGGCGTGGTGGTCGCTCACAACTTTGAAGGGCCTGCCGTAGAGGTAGGGGCGAAATTTCGACGTAGCCCAGATGATGGCGAGGCACTCCTTTTCTGTTGTGGAATAATTTGCTTCTGCTTTGGATAGCGATCGGCTGGCGTAACTAATAACCCTTTCAAGTCCGTCAGCCCTCTGCACAAGAACGACGCCAAGACCTACGCTGCTTGCGTCAGTATGTATTTCTATCTCGGCGAATTCGTCGAAATGGGCAAGTAACGAAGGCGTCTGGAGGCGATGTTTCAGCTCCTGGAAAGCGTGTTCCTGTGGCGTTTCCCACTTGAACTCCGTGTCTGCCTTGGTAAGGTTAGTGAGAGGATCGGCGATGCGGGCAAAGTTTTTCACGAACCGCCTATAATAGGCGCACAGGCCCAGAAATCGGCGCACGGCCTTCTTGTCAGTGGGCGGCGGGAAGTCAGCGATGGCGGCTGTTTTCCGTGGATCGAGACGAACTCCAGACTTGCTGATAACGTGCCCCAGAAACAAGAGCTCCTCATACGCAAATCTGCACTTTTCTGGCTTCAGTGTGAGTCCGGACGTCTTGATGGCTTGAAGTACAGCTTCAAGGCGCCGAAGATGCTCGTCGAAACTCGAGGAAAACACGACGACGTCGTCCAAGTACACAAGGTAAGTCTGCCACTTCAATCCTGCCAGTACTGTATCCATAACGCGTTGAAAAGTTGCAGGCGCTGAGCAAAGGCCGAAGGGCATCACCTTAAACTCGAAGAGGCCGTCCGGTGTTATAAACGCCGTCTTCTCTCGGTCTCTTTCGTCGACTTCGATTTGGCAATAGCCAGTCTTGAGGTCCATTGACGAGAAGTACTTGGCGTTATGGAGCCGATCAAGTGCGTCGTCTATTCGTGGGAGAGGATACACGTCCTTTCTTGTGATTTTGTTCAGGCGGCGATAATCGACGCAGAAACGTAGGGTCCCATCCTTTTTCTTCACTAACACCACGGGGGATGCCCACGGACTCTTGGACGGCTGGATAATGTCATCTCGCAGCATTTCATCAACTTGTCTCTTCATGGCCTCACGTTCTCGCGTCGAAACCCTGTACGGACTCTGACGGAGTGGTCTGGCATTTTCTTCGGTTATGATTCGATGTTTCGTGATTGGAGTCTGCCGAATTTTCGATGACGACGAAAAGCAATCTTCGTATTGCAGGAGCAGGGCCTTGAGCTGTTCTTGCTTTCTTTAACTTTGCGGCGAACGACCCACTGATGACAGAATAGTCGGCTCCAGTATCGACGAGAGCAGTCACACTGTGGCCGTCGATAAGAACGTCGAGGTCGCTAGTTCGCCGTCTCGCATTACAGTTAGGGCGTGGCGTCGAGTCACGGCTGCGTCGGCTTGTTCCGCTACTTCTTTGTTGCGTCGTCCGGCCACCTTCGGTAAGTGAGCTTTTGCCTTCAGGGCTTTGCCTGGTTGGTGTTGTGTTCAAAAAGCTTCGTCGCGGCGGCGTCGTCGTCGGAGGATCTTCGGTAGTTCGTCGCACAGCAACCGCACCTCCATCGGTTGCTGCCCTTAGTTTCCCGGATACGGGCTAGGAGACCGGCCCCGCGTTGGGCCGGAGTACTGCCGGGGGTGCGGTGACATGCGGCGGCTGAGCGACGGCGAACGGGAAGGACTTCGTGGTGTCCATTGAGTTCCTGCCAGGTAGTCAGCGATGTCACGTGGTCGATCTCCTGGCTGCGGACGTGGTGCATTGACGGCGAAGCCACGCAGTCCCATCTGTCGGTTCTGGTAACGGCGGTATGTGTGCCCAGCCTCGCCGCAGTGGTAGCAGAGTGGGCGGTTGTCAGGTGCACGCCAAACGTCCGTTTTCCTCGGTGCACTGCGCTGGCCCGCTGGGGAACGGTAGGACGTTGGTGGGGGTGATGGCGGCGGTGGCGTCTGGCGACAGAAGTGCGACGGGGCGGCGTTTTGGCGTGGACGGGGAGGAGCGTTGTGGCGCACTGCAGCGGCGTAGCTCATAATTTCTAGCTCGGGCGGCGGTGTTTCGGGAATTCGAAGCGATTGCCGGACTTCTTCTCGCACAATGTCGGCGATCGAATCCACTTGAAGCTGCGCCGAAGGCAACAGTTTGCGCAGCTCTTCCCGCACGATCGCTCGGATCGTTTCACGCAGGTCGTCGGAGTCACTGGCTTGAGCAGCAGCGTATTCTGGAGTCAGGCGACGATTATACTGTCTGGTGCGCATGTCCAGCGTTTTTTCGATGGTGGTCGCCTCGGATACAAATTCTTGGACGGTGTTCGGTGGATTCCTCAATAGTCCCGCGAAGAGCTCCTGTTTGACCCCTCGCATGAGGAAACGAACTTTCTTTTCCTCAGGCATGTCTGGGTCAGCGTGACGGAATAGGCGGGTCATCTCCTCTGTGAAAATTCCGACTTTTTCATTTGGTAGCTGAACCCGGGTCTCGAGTAGAGCAGCGGCCCTCTCTTTGCGAGCGACGCTCCCAAACATTTGCAGAAATGCGCCGCAGAAGACATCCCACGTTCGGAGCGTGGACTCCCGATTCTCTAGCCAGGTCCTTGCGGTGTCTTCCAGGTAGAAGTACACACGACGGAGCTTTTCTTCGTTGTCCCAGTGGTTGAGGGCGGCCACACGGTCGTATGTTTCTAGCCAGGTTTCCGGGTCTTCAAACGATGAGCCATGGAACGTTGGTGGTTCCCTGGGTTGATGAATGACGATCGCGGGCTGGGACGCTCCGGTTGTCATTGTCGCTGCAGTCGAGGTCATGGTCTTGATCTTCCGCCCCTTGTCTTGTAGAAGGCCGTACTCCAGTGGGAGACCTTGCTGTCGGTGGCTCGTTCGCTGCTCTTGGTTGGCGTCGGTGTCTTCTCCGCGACGGGGGCTGGGTTCACGGCTTGACGGGGGCGTCCGGTACACTAACGAAGCAGCACCTCCACCAGATGTCACGGGGTCGTGACGTGGCCGAAGACAGGAAACTTCGTGTTGGGATTTAACTGTTTATTTGGGTGAACCTGTGCCCGGTAAAGGGAAAGTCTAATTACAGCAGCAGTTTTGCACAGATAGCAGTCTCGGACTGATAGCGGCGAACGCAGCTTCGGCCTTCGATCAACAACTGACAAGCGGCGAAGCGCGTCGGCATTTATACCCTTGCCGTCGAATGTTCTAGCGTTATCGCTGGCGGTGGCGTAGGTTCCAGAACAATCTGTACCGTTCGCACAGTGGGCGTGATCTTATCGAAATGATCTACTACAGTTCGGAACCTTCTAGAAACCTGCAGGCGCGGTTTGCGCCGAGAATCGTGTGGTGTTTCGGAACGATAACAAAAACTTGGGAAATGGAACGTGGCAATATGTGGATGATCTCCAAATAGCGTGCCGGTCCCAAAGGTCATACCGCTGACGATGACTGTCAAATACAAGTCCACTGTGAGGGTGACCACTGTGAGGGTAGCCATCCCGGATTTTCCAGGTCATGCGTGGCCTGGAAAAGGGAAAAAGAAATAATAAGCACAAAGTTTAAATTGAACATATGCTTCCGTGAAGTGCGGCAGCGCGTTTCCCCTCATTGTGCAGGGAACGCATCGTATGCCAAACTGGTGCGAAAGGGGTCCGCACCACTTCGGTTTTCGGCAATACCTTGGACCACGCCTAGCGTGCCGAGGCAAACTTTCATTCATTCATTTTTATTTCCTTGAGGACACCACTGGAAGTAAACGCCACAAGCCCCCACGCTGCTCCACCCTGCCTGACTACAGCCCCCCCCCCCCCGAAGGCCCCTGGGAACCCTGGAAGCAGCCAAGGCATCACACAAACTAACGATGTCCCCTCGACCTCCATCCCGGTGGGGTCGAAGGCTACGGTCTGTCGTGACGAAGCCTGCAACGAAAAAAAACATTGTCTGTCGTCTCTCCTAAGGCGATGGACACATCCAGTGCACAGGCGCAGGCTGCGCCAAAGGAGACGCCAGGTCCCTTCGACCGCTCTAAAAAAAGACAAAACAGCAATTACAGGGCCTCCAAAAGGCTCTGTAAAATAGGTCACTTCTGCCTTTGAGACACCAGTCACACTTACTTTAAACACGCAGCACTTCTTTACTCCCACTATGGAGACACAAATTATACAATGGAACGTCAAAGGAGTACTTCGAAACATCGACGATGTCAGAGAACTTCTACACAAACATTCACGGAAAATGCTGTGTACACAGGAAACGCACCTAAAGTGTAAGACTACAAATTTTTTGCGTCAATATGTTATCTTGCGAAAGGACAGAGATGATGCTGTGGCGTCATCTGGTGGTGTAGCCATTATTGTTAATTGAGGAGTAGCATGTACTCATGTACCACTGCTGACATTCTTAGAGGCAGTAGCTGTTCGAGCAGTTCTATTGAATAAGCTCGTCCCCATTTGCTCTCTATACATACCGCCACATAAACCGCCTGGAAAAACATGAATTCCAGTCCTTTAATAGATGAATCACCAGATTCTTATCTGTTTCTAGGGGACCTGAGTGCGCACAGCGGTTTATGGGGTGACTGTCGATGTGATGCGCGAGGCGTCTCATGGAACAGTTCTCTTTTCATGAGGTGCTTGTCTGTTGAATAGGAAAGAGGCATTATATTATAACCTTGACAACAAAACTTACTTCTCCATGGACCTCAGTATCGCATCTCCTTCACTTGTACCATTACTCCAATAGAAAAGTATGAATAATCCCCACAGAAGTGACCATTTTCCTGTCGTTTCGAGTTCACCAACATTATACGAATGTCCTTCACGAGTTCCCCAATGGTTGACATACAAAGCAAGCTGGGAACAGTTTTATAACATTATTCATTTAGGTTCGACAGAGATATGTGGGTTAAGCATAGATGAAGCTGTGCAGTACTTCACAGCTTTCCTATTGACGCAGCAGCCAGTTCATCCCGCAAACATCTGGATTGCTGGCAAGCTACGCGTCCCATGGTGGAACACTGGTGTCGTAATGCGTGAAAGGAGCAGTACAAGGCATGGAGGTTGCTTCGGAGTGCGCCGACAGCCGAAAATCTTGAGAGCTTTAAGAAATAAAATGTCAAGGCAGGAGAACGCGTTGGCAGGCCAGAAGAGAAAGGCGGCACAAGTTCTTATCAGGGATCAGTTCATATGCACAAGAGGATAAGTCTGCAACATGGTTCGTAGGGTAGCAGGAAGACAAGTACATTCACTCCCACTCGTTAACACACAGGGTGACAGCCTGGAAGATCAGGCGAACTTCCTCGGTGCACACTAGAGCAGGTGTCTAGCTCATCACACTATACTGAAGCTTTACAAAGATATAAGGCAAGGATAGAAAAGCAGAAACTAGAACACAAGTGTACAAAATACGAGGCATCAACCAACCTTTCAACTTAGCTAAGCTACAAACAGCCCTGAACTTCCGCAGTAATACTGCCCGAGGCTACGACCATGTCGCGTATGAAATGTTGAAAAACCTGTCGCTTAAAACGAGAAAAACATTACTCCCCCCATACAATGCTCTTTGGCTTCTGGCACCATTCCAACTTTCTGGAAAGAGGCTATAGTTTATTCCCATTTTAAAAGAGGACAAGGACCCTTCCTCAGTTTCGAGGTATAGTCCCATTAAACTTAGAAGCTGCCTTTGTAAACTTTTGAAAAGATGATAAAGCGCCCACTTTTACATTTCCTTCAAACACACCAATCTGGTCGACCGATTCCAGTGTGGGCTTCGAGAGCGTAGATTCCACCACCGACCATCTGGTGCGTATCGAGGCACAGATCCGAGACGCTTTCCGCCCACAAACAGTACTTCCTCTCTGTGTTCCTCGATATCGAGAAGGCTTACGACACAACATGGCGTTTTGGCATATAAAGAGACTTGTCTTACCTGGGTGTGCGTGGTAGAATGTTTTCCATAATCGAGAGTTACTTGTCCAATCGGACATTGCGTGTTCGTTTGGGCGTGATCTTATCGAAATGATCTACTACAGTTCGGAACCTTCTAGAAACCTGCAGGCGCGGTTTTGCGCCGATAATGTGGTGTTTCGGAACGATAACAAAAACTTGGGAAATGGAACGTGGCAATATGTGGATGATCTCCAAATAGCGGCCGGTCCCAAAGGTCATACCGCTGACGATGACTGTCAAATACAAGTCCACTGTGAGGGTGACCACTGTGAGGGTAGCCATCCCGGATTTTCCAGGTCATGCGGCCTGGAAAAGGGAAAAAAAATAATAAGCACAAAGTTTAAATTGAACATATGCTTCCGTGAAGTGCGGCAGCGCGTTTCCCCTCATTGTGCAGGGAACGCATCGTATGCCAAACTGGTGCGAAAGGGGTCCGCACCACTTCGGTTTTCGGCAATACCTTGGACCACGCCTAGCGTGCCGAGGCAAACTTTCATTCATTCATTTTTATTTCCTTGAGGACACCACTGGAAGTAAACGCCACAAGCCCCCACGCTGCTCCACCCTGCCTGACTACAGCCCCCCCCCCCCGAAGGCCCCTGGGAACCCTGGAAGCAGCCAAGGCATCACACAAACTAACGATGTCCCCTCGACCTCCATCCCGGTGGGGTCGAAGGCTACGGTCTGTCGTGACGAAGCCTGCAACGAAAAAAAACATTGTCTGTCGTCTCTCCTAAGGCGATGGACACATCCATGTGCACAGCGCAGGCTGCGCCAAAGGAGACGCCAGGTCCCTTCGACCGCTCTAAAAAAAGACAAAACAGCAATTACAGGGCCTCCAAAAGGCTCTGTAAAATAGGTCACTTCTGCCTTTGAGACACCAGTCCACTTACTTTAAACACGCAGCACTTCTTTACTCCCACTATGGAGACCAAATTATACAATGGAACGTCAAAGGAGTACTTCGAAACATCGACGATGTCAGAGAACTTCTACACAAACATTCACGGAAAATGCTGTGTACACAGGAACGCACCTAAAGTGTAAGACTACAAATTTTTTGCGTCAATATGTTATCTTGCGAAAGGACAGAGATATGCTGTGGCGTCATCTGGTGGTGTAGCCATTATTGTTAATTGGGAGTAGCATGTACTCATGTACCACTGCTGACATTCTTAGAGGCAGTAGCTGTTCGAGCAGTTCTATTGAATAAGCTCGTCCCCATTTGCTCTCTATACATACCGCCACATAACCGCCTGGAAAAACATGAATTCCAGTCTTTAATAGATGAATCACCAGATTCTTATCTGTTTCTAGGGGACCTGAGTGCGCACAGCGGTTTATGGGGTGACTGTCGATGTGATGCGCGAGGCGTCTCATGGAACAGTTCTCTTTTCATGAGGTGCTTGTCTGTTGAATAGGAAAGAGGCATTATATTATAACCTTGACAACAAAACTTACTTCTCCATGGACCTCAGTATCGCATCTCCTTCACTTGTACCATTACTCCAATAGAAAAGTATGAAAATCCCCACAGAAGTGACCATTTTCCTGTCGTTTCGAGTTCACCAACATTATACGAATGTCCTTCACGAGTTCCCCAATGGTTGACATACAAAGCAAGCTGGGAACAGTTTTATAACATTATTCATTTAGGTTCGACAGATATATGTGGGTTAAGCATAGATGAAGCTGTGCAGTACTTCACAGCTTTCCTTATTGACGCAGCAGCCAAGTTCATCCCGCAAACATCTGGATTGCCTGGCAAGCTACGCGTCCCATGGTGGAACACTGGGTGTCGTAATGCGTGAAAGGAGCAGTACAAGGCATGGAGGTTGCTTCGGAGTGCGCCGACAGCCGAAAATCTTGAGAGCTTTAAGAAAATAAAATGTCAAGGCAGGAGAACGCGTTGGCAGGCCAGAAGAGAAAGGCGGCACAAGTTCTTATCAGGGATCAGTTCATATGCACAAGAGGATAAAGTCTGCAACATGGTTCGTAGGGTAGCAGGAAGACAAGTACATTCACTCCCACTCGTTAACACACAGGGTGACAGCCTGGAAGATCAGGCGAACTTCCTCGGTGCACACTAGAGCAGGTGTCTAGCTCATCACACTATACTGAAGCTTTACAAAGATATAAGGCAAGGATAGAAAAGCAGAAACTAGAACACAAGTGTACAAAATACGAGGCATACAACCAACCTTTCAACTTAGCTAAGCTACAAACATCCCTGAACTTCCGCAGTAATACTGCCCGAGGCTACGACCATGTCGCGTATGAAATGTTGAAAAACCTGTCGCTTAAAACGAGAAAAACATTACTCCCCCCATACAATGCTCTTTGGCTTTCTGGCACCATTCCAACTTTCTGGAAAGAGGCTATAGTTATTCCCATTTTAAAAGAGGACAAGGACCCTTCCTCAGTTTCGAGGTATAGTCCCATTAAACTTAGAAGCTGCCTTTGTAAACTTTTTGAAAAGATGATAAAGCGCCCACTTTTACATTTCCTTCAAACACACCAATCTGGTCGACCGATTCCAGTGTGGGCTTCGAGAGCGTAGATCCACCACCGACCATCTGGTGCGTATCGAGGCACAGATCCGAGACGCTTTCGCCCACAAACAGTACTTCCTCTCTGTGTTCCTCGATATCGAGAAGGCTTACGACACAACATGGCGTTTTGGCATATAAAGAGACTTGTCTTACCTGGGTGTGCGTGGTAGAATGTTTTCCATAATCGAGAGTTACTTGTCCAATCGGACATTGCGTGTTCGTTTGGGCAGTGTTCTTTCCGAAACATTTGTAAAAGAAACGGGACTACCACAAGGTGGTTTACTTAGTTGTACACTTTGTATTAACAAAATGAATTCCTTGGACCCGTCTATCCCTCACAAAATGTTGTATTGTACATATATGTCGATGACGTTGAGCTTGGCTTTATGTCATGCAACCAGGCAATGTGAGTAACAGGTTCAGCTAGGTTTAAAGAAGGTCTCCAAATGGGCAGAGGAAAATGGATTCCGACTGAATCCCCTAAAAATCACGTGTGTCTTGTTCTTCCGAAAGAGAGGCATGCACTCAGAACCTGACATTCAACTAAACAGTCAACATCTGTCTGTTAGTACCGAGCATAAATTCTTAGGCCTAATCTTGGACAACAAGTTGACCTTGATATCGCACATCAAGTATTTAAAAACAAAATGTGTAAAAGTCATGAATGTTCTAAATGTGTTGTCACGTTCTACGTAGGGTAGTGACAGGCAATGTCTCGTGAAGTTGTATAGAAGCCTTATTCGCACCCGCTTAGACTATGGGGCCATTGTTCATCAGTGTGCGACTCAAAGTGCTTTGAAGATGCTGCCAACTCTTAGGTTCTGCCCGAAGTATGGCTCAGACACTGCCACCTTAAGACTGTTTCCCTAATGTCCCGTTCAGATGAAGCTTTCAGATCTCATTTTTAGTGCCTAAATAAGTGCCCAAGAAACAATCGCTCATTCGCGCCAGCATGGGGGCTTTTTACCGTAACCCTTTTCCAGGACGCCATGATAAGGTTCATGCATGACATTTTACTCATAATGGTAGCAAGAAACATCATTTCACTCTGGGGCTGGACCTTCGCGGTGTGATCAACATAAACCTAGCTCTATTTACGCGAATCAGACATGATTACCTATAGCAGAAAATATCTAAACTGTATCCGCAAACTTATGACCAGTACACTGCCGTCTTAAATTTTATGACGTAACAACGCAAAGAAAAGAATCACCCCACTCTCCGTACGACGGGTTAACCAGGGAAAGCTCAAATGTGAGGCCCCCATTTGGCAGTGGGTTCACAATCACTGGCTATATGTTCTTGCTTCCCAATGATGTTTGATACACGTTGGGTTGGGTTTACCGCAGTGTTTCTTTCACGTACCGCACATTGTCCTCATATGATCCCGGCATAGAGGAGTGTAATGAGCGGTTCATTTCGTTTCGCAATGCTTTAATCACAGTGGTCGTTCTCGAACCACAGGTGGTCACAGGCGCCGCAGGCGAAGCCCGAGTGCCGCTGGAGAAACCTCTGCCTGAACGCGTTTTCACCCCGGCTAACGCGCTCTCGCATTCGTGACGTTGACACTGGTGTGCCCGCACGTCGCTTAATTCAATGCGGCGTTGTGCACGCCTTTCACATCCCGAGCTAACTGGGCGGCGTGGTTTACAGGATTCGCCAGTAACCGGCGCTCGCATTTCCCTATGTGATTTGGGCACCCTGAAAGGCTACCGGATCATCGGTATGCGGTTGCGGCTGGCACTCGATCTCGCGGACCTGTTTTTTGCGACCGGACTACACCGACCCGGCGAATGCGAGCACTCTCACGTTTTACTGTTGGCGTTTCCTAGAGTTATTCGTGGCCTTTCCAAATAAAAGCTATGATAGAAACTGATGCGAGCGTGCCCGGCGCCCCGCCTACGACGGGATAGACGACGTCACTCACAAATGCAGCCAATGGCGCACGTGCTTGGGTGTGGCGGCGAGAATGACGTAGCTGATGGCACAGACAATGGATAGCACTCTTGACACCAATTCCGACGGTTTTTTTTTTGTTTCTCCTGAAGCCATATAAGCTTCCGTCTGCAAATCGAAGTGCACGGGAACACAAACAAGAAGAAGAAAGCGCAAAACAACGACAGTGTGACGGTTTGTTCCTCGCTCCACTGCCGCTTTTTTTTTCTTACGCAAGCGTTTTGTTGAGTTGCGTCCGGTTGGAGGCCGAAGTAGACAACTGCTTACCTAGGACGTATGTTGTTCCAACGTGTTGCATCCAATTGAATTTTCTTCTTCGCAAACTGCTTAATTTTCTTTTTAAATGTAACACTCGACTAACTTGCAGGTTTGACTTTCCTCGGTAAAGTCTGCACCAATTACAGCGCCTCGATTGCAGAAGATGCCCACATACGTATAGTGGAGTACTGACGGTCGCTCATGAAATAGCACATTCGTAAGTTGTTTGCGACTTTAAATTATGCCATCATAGTGATCGTAGCGCTAAATCGGCAAGATTTTCAGCCTTGAAATCCTACAAATCATATCATCCATAATAACTATCATTGTGATCAAAGTAACCATAATAAAAATGTTTCATATTAGTAGCTGGAACCAGTTTACTATAACATTTATTTACGCGACACAGTTCTTTTTACTGCGCAAATGTGAAGCGCCCTCTACGCCCCACAAATTCTGGAGGGAAACATAACGTCTCAATGACCACTTGTCAAAATCACCTATCCTGCAAATTTTTTTTCAGCATGATCGGAGATGGTCGAAAGCTTACCTGGCGCAATTGATATGAACAACATAATATATGTCTATCTATACACAGAGTGTTTCAAGAAATGTGTTCAATATTCTTTAAAAATTACAAAACGACCTGTTTCCCTCACATGGGGGAGAAGAATGAGCGAGTGTCACAAGCGGCCTCGAAGTGTAGTGCCTGAATTCACGGTGTAACGGCAAGGCAAACAGTGTTGTCCCTGAGGGTGTTGTCCAAAGTGACGGTAGATGCGCGTGAGCTAAATTAGGCTCATCGCATCACTCTCTGTGATTACCAGTGGCCTATATTCGCACTCAAACAGCATTACGGTCGCATGCTGGGTGCCAGGACACACTGTGAGATAGGGGGAAATGTCTTGGCGGATCAAGTTGCTGCATCTGCCCAAAACAACGCTGCTACCAATACAACCATAGCTGCCACTACGCTTGACCTCAAGCCCTTCCTTCCACGGCAGCTCAGGGCGTGTTGGCAGTGGCTATGGGATAGACAAATACAAAAGAAATTACATCTAATTAAACCGGTACTTGGATATTGGCCACCAGTATACAGATCATGCTAGACGCAGGTAACGCTCACCGGATTTAAAGATAGGACACACACACAGCACACATGCATATTTTTTGACTGGCGGTGAGCAACCCATCTGTAAGAGATGTGGGAACCCGCTCACAATTATCATATACTTGTTCAGTGCAATGAGTTAGACTCTCTAAAAAAACCACTTTTCACTTCCCTACCGAAAGCAACTTCCATTGAATGCAGTCATGTTCATCGGTAGAGATCCTCTTTTTAAGCTTGAAACGCTGTTCATGATTTTTTTTAGTATAGATAGCTTCCACTCCATATTCCGAGGTAATCTGTAGCACTACCTCTGTGCAGAGGTCGAGGCTGCGGTGGCTTCATTAAAGACAGCACCTGCCTCGCTGCCCTTGGGCTCGAGGGCATGCATTTACGAGGTATTCGTGCTAATCTTATTTCCTCAATGTAGTTTTATCACCACCAACACTGTCTTTTACTTCTGCTACACATATTTTGCGTCACTTCCATCATTTTAAATTCATGTATGTTTTAACCCACTTCAGGGCGCAGAAGTTTAGGTCTTTTTACAGCCACGAAACATTATCATAGTTCATATCCTGTACGTATTGCATCAAATCATACACCGTTGCCATTTTATCAACATTATCCATGGTGCTCTTTGGCCCAGTATAGCCCTTGCGCCATTCAAACACATATATTTTCATCGTTTGGTCTTCCTTTCTCAGCTGATCAGGAAGGCCTGCTACAGCTCTGGGTCTTCAATTCTGAATTCCTCCACACGAGTCTTCTTAAAGCATGCTTACAAAGTAAATGCGGATCCTCCCAATCTTTACACCATTTGAAGCGATCCTAGCACTGCCTTGGATAGAAGCTGCTGCAGCTAACCAGGCTCAAATACATGTCTATAGATTTGCAGGAGGAGCCAGACGTTCAGCTGTTTTATGGTTAGCTCTGTGCAAGCTAGTGAGTACCAGGCCCTTTCCAGATGACTTTTCTTTTCTGGTGCGTTTCTATGATGTGCAGCAAGCGAGTGAGTGACAGATTGGCGGAAACCCTATCCGACAGATACTTCGCTGGCACTATCAAAAGTAATTTGAAAGGGTGGCGCTTTTCTGCGGACTGTTGCGAGTCCTACTACGCGGGTGCTTTTACAATACGCGTAACATATCAGACAAATAGGATGTTCATAATGTACCATTAACACGCAACAAGTCGCAGTTTCGTGCTTTGAAAAATTATTTTACTGTGGCCATGAGCGTCGGCAGGATTGTTCTTGGAGGATGCAAAATCACGGCTGGCCGAGGAGGAAATCGTTGGTGTGGTTTGAGGGGAGATGGGGGAGTTCTGGTGTTGCTTGAGGGTGGCTAGTGCCCCTTTCGCATCCCCCTGCCAACGCCCATAACTGTGTCTTCATATTATGTGTTACAATGACACACTAAATCAAAAGGAAAGGAGGTGTCTTCTACGTACACCACGATGCCACGACGGCACACCAACACGCTCTGCTTAGCGTACCCACCGTATACATGCGGCACGTGGTATATACAATCCACTGAAGCTTTTATGAGCGAAACCGACGCAGGCGTTCTGACCTTTAGCTAAGCTGCGGCACTATTTGCAATTAGTTTCCGCAGCAACCGCCATGAATCACACAGCTTCGGATTCGAGGCTGCTTGCCACACGCTCCTGCGTTGTCTCTCATAGTTTTAGCGATATCACATGACGTTCTCACAACGTTGACAGTTTGCTGTCGGCTTTGTATTTTGAACACAGCGTGTAGTTTGCAAGTGTGTCTAATCAATGATAGGTCGATTTGGCCTCGTAGGTTGCCAATGGTTGCTTCCCGTCGTGATTGTTAAGTCATTGGTATCAGCCGACGTAAAAAGGCATTTCTCGAGTACTGAGTAACACTAAGTATGCATTCACTTTTTATTATACTTTCACACTCATTGTTTTTCACAGAGTGTGAACATAACAGGACGAAACATTTGTGGGCTGACGCTCAACGATATGAGCAACCGCAATGTATGTGGAGCGGACTCTCTTGACACATTATATGCCACCGCAAGGCTGTTTCAATGGTGCGGCTTGGGACATTGCGACCTTGTTTTGCAGCTTACAAAGTACGTGAGCTCTGTTGAATATATTTGAAAGTGCCCTTTCTGTGAGGATTTCAGGGAACGCTGTGTTTTCAATGCTCGAGGAGCGCATAATTTCCTCTGCTTAGCAATATACCTGCTTATTGCCGTAGCTACATGAAATTCAAGGCTCGTAGGCCGATGCCCGAGCACACGACAATTTCGGGTACAGGAAAGAGCCTAAATACTGAAACAGCTGTGCTAAAATGTGGTATTTGGCTGTCGGTGAGCTTTTCGTTTTACGTTCTGGTAAACGTAAGCTTATGAGCCACGATTAAAAGAAGAGCTGTGGTATTCGGTCGTACTATTTTTTTTGCAGCAAATCGAGAAATTTTGACATTATTTCAAGTTTATAGATACTACAGCAATACGGCTAACGTCGACTACTCGAAAATATATAACTTGGGGTTCATTCGTGTTCGTTTTGTTCTTATTTTTACAATGTCAGTCTTTCCTACATTAACATTTGCACATGCAATCTTTTTTTGTTCAAGGGCTGATCTGGCGATGTACCATCGATGTACCATCAATGAGACATCAATCAATACGCTAGTCAAAAGGTAGGTATTTTTTATTGCTTTAGGAGCACTCACAATACTCCCTGTACTGTCAAATACGTTCCTCCACATTTACAGCGTTTTGATTGTAAGCTCCAGATGACGGGTTCTAATTTAGGGCGGCGTAGTGGTGCTTTCATGAAACATACCATGCAAAAAATTCTTTTCTTGCTTTTTAGGTCATATTGCAAAATTATTTCAAAGCCTGAGCACGCTACTGAGACACAGGAATGCAGACTTCGGAAATGCATCTGGTAATAAAGGTTGATCTGGAAATAAAATAAATCTTAAAATAGTGCTCGATCTTGGGAGTTTTTCACTTAATTGTTAATGTAAAAAACTAAATTGAGTGCGACTATAGATAGCTGAAGCTTTCCCCTTCTAAAGTATTTCTTCACTTTTCGCAAATACTCCTGTGTTCAAAAACCAATTAGGCAGAGTGCGGCAAATTTCAGGGCGATAAGCTTCAACACTCTTAGCAGCACTAGGCCAGTAACGCAGTTTGGAAGTTCATGTAGCACATTCCATCTAACAGGTTTTTGCTACCTGCGAAAACAGTCAAACCGAAAATGCGTATGCTCAGAAATATCAGGCGTAATAAGGTTTTCTTCTGGTAATTTAGAAGCTCCTTAAAAGCCACCGCTCAATGTACCACGATTTAATTTAAAATATATTGTCGAATCATCATTGAAGGTTTGTTGGTATTTGTATGGTATTTGTAGATGGCATCAAGAGAGACTGGCACAAGGGCTCTGCAACCTGAAGATGAGCATGCAGATCAGAATATTCGTTGCATGGCCCCATGAGAGCGTGCAGAACTTCCTGGCATAATGGGTTACGTCACTACTCAGTTGATCTCGTACGCGGTCAAAATACACTGTAAAAAATTTTGAAAAAAAAAACAGCAAATGCAAGGCAAGTTTGGTGACATAGGAGTTTTGTTCCTACCTGTTTTATGTTTTTCATTTCAGAGTAATTTTGCACATAATGTATGTCATTCGTTTTCTATACTTTACAGAGACTATTTTTTGACACCTCCTTTAAAAAAACAAGCTGTTTTTGTATTTTCACGCAATCTTTCTGCGAGTGCATTTTCTGTTATTTTGTAGACTCTTCCTCTTTAGAATGGAGTTTTGGTTACATACTATTCTTGCAATAGTCACAATTCTCCCAATAATGCTTTTTCTGTAATTGTACACTAGTTTTTCTGCTTTGAAGAATGTTAAAATGAGAAATATTTTGCGATCATATTTGTTTCTATATTGCTTTTGATCTTGCTTATTTAGAAAAAATGTATTTTTTTCTCTCCCAACCTCAGCACATAGTTTGACTGAAATTTAGATACTTGTACAGTTTATGTACCATGATCTACAATACCATGCAGAAAACGGCATTTTTGGGCAAGCATGGCGCTAGCACTAAAACCAATGTGCCATATTTACTAGTGAATTTAAAGACAATGGTATGAGCTGTCAATTTTTATTCTTTACTCCAGCTGAAAAGAGCTTATAATGAACCAGAGAACTCACCAGGGCAACCGCCTAGGCCGATCAGCAACACTGCTAGTTCAATCATCGTTGTGCCTTTGAGGGTCTTTGTTGGTTGATTCCCGCCATTGTGCTTGAAGAAACAAAGAGGCGAGAATAATAAGCCAGAAGTGCCACAAGGCCGATAATGTCTACTGCCAAAGCTTAGGTGCTGCCCGAAGTATTGCTCGGACACTGCCAACCTTAGAACTGTTTCCCTAACGTCCCGTTTGGATGAAGCTTTCAGATGTCATTTTAGTCGCCTAAATAAGTGCACAGGAAACAATCGCGCATTCGCGCCAGCAATGAGGGGCTTTTTACACGTAACTCTTTTCCAGGACGCCATGATAATATTCATGCATGACATTTTTACTCCATAATGGTAGCAAGAACACTCATTTCACTCTGGGGCTGGACCTTCGCGGTGTGATCGACATAAACCATAGCTCTATTTACGCGAATCAGACATGATTACCTATAGCAAGAAAATATCTAACTGTATCCGAAAATTTATGACCAGTACACTGCCGTCTTTAAATTTCACGATGTAACAACGCAAAAAAGAAAGAAAAAAATAATCACCTCAGCTCTCCGTACGACGGGTTAACCAGGGAAAGCTCAAACGTGAGGGCCCGAGCATTCGGCAGTGGGTTCACAATTATTGGTTACAAGTTGTTGCTTCCCAATGATGTTTGATGCACGATGGGCTTGGGTTTACCGCAGTGTTTCTTTCATATGCCGCACATTGTGCCTCGTATGATTACGGTAATAGAGGAGTGTAATGAGCAGTTCAATTTGTTTCGCAATGTTTTAATCACAGCGGTTGTTCTCGAACCACAGGGGGTCAAAGGCCCCACAGGCGAAGCCCAAGTGCCGCTGGAGAAGCCTCTGTCTGAAGTGTGTGTTCCCCTCGGTGAACGCGCTCCACATTCGTGACGTTGACACTGTTGCGCCCGTGACGTCACTTGTTTCAATGCGTCACTTGTTTCACTTGTTTCAATGACGTCACTTGTTTCACTTGTTGCACGCGTTTGACATCCGGAGCTAACTGAGTGGCATTGTTTACAGGATTCGCCTGCCACCAGCGCTTGCATTCCCCCAGGTGATTTAGCGCGGCCTGAAAGGCTGCCGGACCATCAGTATGCGGTTGCTGCTGGCACTCGATCTCACGGTCCTGTTTTTGCCACCGGACTGCATAATCGGCCCGGCGAATGCAAGCGCCCTCACGTTTCCACTGTTGGCACTTTTCTAGAGTTATTCGTGGCCTTTTCAAATAGAAGCTCTCAGTAGAAACTGATGCGAGCGTGCCCGGTGCCACGGCTACGACGGGAAAGACGACGTCACTCACAATGCATCCAATGGCACATGTGCTTGGGTTTGGCGGCGAGAATGACGTAGCTGATGGCACAGACAATGGATACCACTTGTGACACCGATTTCGAACAGTTTTTCGTTTCTCCTATAGCCATATACAGCTTTCGCCTGCAAATAGAAATGCACGGGAACACAAAACAGGAAAAGAAAGCGCAAAACAACGCACCGCGTGACGGTTTGTTCCCTCGCTCCAGCTGCCGCTTTTTTCTTACGCAAGCGTTTTGTTGAGTTGCGTCCGGTTGGAGGCCGAAGTAGACAGCTGCTTACCTTAAGACGTATAATGTTCCAGCGTGTTGCTATCCAATGGAATTATTCATTCTTGTCGCAAAACTGCTTAATTTTTTTGTAACGTGTAACTCGACTATCTTGCAGGTTTGACTTTCCTCGGTAAAGTCTGCACCAATTACAGCGCCTCGATTGCAGAAGATGCACCACATACGTACAGTGGAGTACTTGCGGTCGCTCATGAAATAGCACATTCGTAAGTTTGTTTGCGGCTTTCAATTATGCCATCGTAGTGATGGTATAGCAAAAGCGGCAAGATTTTCATCCTTGAAATCCTCTAATATTATATTAGCCATGTGTACACTATCATTGTCATCAAAGAATAACGCCATAAGATTTAAAAATGTTTCATAGTAATAGCTGGAACCAATAATACTATAAAATTAATTTACGTGACACAGTTTCACTTTACAGCGCAAATTGTGAAGCAAGCTTTATGCCCCACAAATTCTGGAGGGAACCATAACGTCTCAAGCACCACTTGTCATAATCACATATACCTGCAGAATTTTTTTCAGCATGATCAGAGATGGTTGAAAGTTTACCTGGCGCAATTGCTATGAAATAACATATTATATATGTTTATCTATATACAGAGTGTTTCAGGAAATGTGTTCAATATTCTTTACCAATTACAGAAAGACACTGTTTCCCTCACTTTGGGGGAGAAGAATAAGGGAGTGTCAATAAGCGGCCTCGAATTGTAGTGCCTAAATTCACGGTTGATAACGACAAGGCAAACAGTGTTGTCACTGAGCGTGTTTTCAAAGTGAACGGTAGATGCACCTCAGCTAAATTAGGCTCGTCGCATCACTCTGCGGTGATTACCAGTGGCCGATTTTCAAAAATTTCTAAGTGGTTAGGGACTGTTCGTAGGAAGGAACTTCCACGTATCTTCTTTGTGTAAAACGTCAGCGCACTGTGGGAACGTTCATGCCTTGTAGGTGTATGAGGGTGGCTGACTGTGACCAGCATCTACATTGTGGTGTGACGACGCGTGGGTATACCTTGCTATAAAGCCAGGTGTTGGGAAAGACACCTGTCTGAAGCTTGCGCCACAGGGCAGCATCACGTCGGGGGAGGTCTTTATGAGCTGGAGGATAGCGGAGGTGGCCTAGTCTGTAGTGCTGTAGAATGTTTTTGTAAGTAATCAAAGGAGTTAGTTCTTCGCAGGCCTGGGAGGGCGAAGAATGGGAATTGTAAGGCGTAAGAAACTCCGCCTGGCAGTTGAGATCTCGGGCGAGAGTGCGTGCCTGCGCATTTCCACTGCCTACCACCGACTCGGCACAGCAATGCTAAGTAATCTCACGCGCAGAGGAGGCCAAGGTGTCCCAAGGGATCCCCACTGACCTACTCTAACCATCATAAACTACCCGGTCCCCGCTGTTGGAAGAAGTAAAAGTTTTGATCATCATCATACTCATCATCGTAAAAAAGGATGGGCTTGAATTCGCCCATTTGATTCGATCGGTTATCGCCAAGAAGTTATTTCTGTGAATTCGTATAGTTACTTCCGTAATGTTTATTTTTAAGCATCTGAAGTATCTCTCTGCCACAGAAAAGGTAATGCCGAAAGTGGCACGCAGATCCCTGCTTTCTGTAATTTTCAAAGAATATTTGGACTCATTTCTTGAAACAACCTGAATGTGTGCATTAAGGGGTGAAACAACCTGAATGTGTGAATATTTGAATATAGCGTGTGAATATAGCCGTATCTACATCCATAATTCATATTGTATCCTATCATGATAATGATGGTGATTAAGCTTTATTTGGGTCCAGTGAAGACGCAGGAGACAACCCGCGCCACCTGGCTAATTTCACGTAGGTACTGCCAAGTCGAGCATGGCGGCCCGTTCATGGGCACTCCCAACGACCAGGGTTTGATACTATACTCGTGAATCATGAGTGACCAATAACAATATAATTTTTGGCGCAGTGCTCTTTCGCCACACCCGGAAAGGGAGCCACAAGGCCAGCCAACTAATTAATTTCATCGTTTTGGGCCCTGGACATGAAAGGATTTGGTCTCTACTTTCAGACTCGGCGCAAGTCACGATGGTGACAATTTGACGCTTCCTATCGATGGTTATCCAAATGCCCTTAACTGTTCAGCAGGAGATGGATACTTGATGAAGCTCGAAAACGATGGACATAAAGGGCTTTCAAACTGCACAAAGGCCCAGATCAAGTGTCTTGTCGGGTACGTAAGGGCGATTTTCACCGTGGCCTTGTTGGCTTTGCAAAAACGCTTTATTATTTTACGCAAATTCTTGTGTTGCTTAACTCGATGATACATGTTAGATTGTCAACGTCACCACACTACCGGAATACCTCTGTACATAAAAGTGAGAAACATTTCTTAGAGCTGTAGCTTCTTTAAAATAGTATGAATAGCCAAACCATGGCACGTGTCATGATCGTAAAGAATCTCGTAAACTTAACCCTTCTCCTAACTGCGCAATGATAGTGCCTGTCTTTGTAGACTAACTTCGAAATCAAATCGACTGTTATTTTGTGTTATCGCATTTTCTGGTCGAGTCAATGCAGTTCCTTGTTGCCCTTCCCTCTCCTGTCCTCTTCCATCGTGAGGGCGAATCAAAACGAAATCATAGATTTCCCTCATTAAAGAACAAGTGCCTATTTTTGTAAGTGTAGGTGGCCGTTTGGAGCGGTGGTTGCCTCAAAAGCATCCTGTTTTGTTATTTTCGCATACAACTGAAGAGTTGTGACGCATTTATCAATAGTACAAGGGTAATATAGTATCTTATTGAATGCCTCATGGTTCACTACTAAAGAAGTCGCCAATCTGCTCTTCCATTCGCAGTACTTTGACACAGTCTTGCATCGAAGTACTAAATAAATCGAACTACCCGAACGAGTTTTATCCCGGGCAAAATATGACTATGAAAAAGTTTTGTGAAAATACGTATCCACAACATAAAGACGTAGCCCCTGACGTATGTACTTCCCATTTTTGTCACGATTATGCAGTTACCATAATGCATGCTTTCATGAGCCAATACCTACGTTTACTGTGTGAGGGATAAAATTTTGAAAATTTTTGCCACAACTTTTAAGCTCTGCGTGCACGGATAGCTGTGTTCAAGAAAATGAACCCTGAAGTCCGAAAAGAGTCAGTCAGTGCATGATCTATGTTCCTCCAACGTATGTGTGGCTTCAACATTCAAATACTCAAAGTTATCGCTAAGCATGTTATTAGTGAAGGACGAAATCACTATTGGTGAACATGATGATCGATAAAATAACGATGCTTGAATATGTAAATAAACTAGAGAAATGCCACAAACGTTATGAAAGTGCTGCATTTGCTCAGTTGTCCCGCCACGATGTTCTATTGGCTAAGGTACTCGTATAGTGACCCACAGGTCACGTGACCGAATCTCGCCTGCGGCGGCCGCCGATTTGGGTTCATGTTAAAAAATCCAGAAGGTCAAAATTTTTGAAGCCCTCCACTACGGCGTCTTTCATAACCATATGGTAGTTTTGGGACGTTCAACTACACATATCAATGAATCAGTGATCAAGTGACAAGGTTTGAAAATCAGCCCAAATACGTTTATTATAGGTGGAACTGTTAGTTATGACAAGCCGCAAAGTACAGCTTCCTTACAGCTGCGTCGATAAACTCAATAAATCATGAGCCAAGCACGACATCAAGAAAAAAAGCATGACCACGGCACGGGACCGCACATACTAATATTCTATGAGCGTAACTGACATCGCATAAGCAGCCGTATGGATAGGTACAGTACCAGCGCTAAAGACCTCTTGAAAATTTTGGCGTTTGTCGATGCCAATAATTTACCTAAACATGCTGGCTCACAAACTTGGAAGCCTAATGATTTTTGGTGAATTTCGACATCTTACTTCTTATGCTTTTGCTCGCTGCTTTCTTTAACGCAATAAAAATGCCATGCCCAAGTTCGAGTTCAACTTTCTATTAGTGGTGGTCCCCGCGTAACCAGGCATGTAGGTGTGAACTAAATTACACGTGATGTGCTGCTTTGCGAAAAACAAAATGGGTTTTCAAAATCCCGCGTGATAGCGAGATTTCAATCTTGAAACACAGGGTGTGCAAACAAGGGCGCAAGAAGCCATGACACCACAAACGCTGAATTTCTACTCAAGAGAAGCACAATGGTCGAAAAAAAGAAGGCACAAAAAATGAGCGCGTGCCCATTTGGCCTGTGTAAAAGGACTAGATTGAGGGGTTTACTCTAGCCTTACACCGCCTGAAATACTTGAAATGATCGCACAACGTTGAGAACAAGAAGGCCCCCATAGAGTCAGTGATGGTGATTTTTGCCGGCACGACTCGACCAATCTAAATGAAGACGTGGCCACTAATTTATCGTGTTGAAGCATTATCCCTGCACCCACTGCAGTGTAACAATGCTGGAGATACGAGCATACCCTCAAGGGACGCAGATCGGATGTGAGGTGTCCCAGCAGTGCTAAACAACATAAACCGAATGAATGTTCAAACCAAGAGGTGAGATGTTGTCCATCTAGAGGAACGCTCGCAGCTGATGGCGAAAGCTGTCCCACGGGACAACACATGAGGTGCAACCGCTAGAGATCATAGAACAACAACGATGCTCCCGGTGTGAGGCCTGATCTTCTCTTACTGAGCGCTCACGTGACTATGCTACCACTGCCAACCGGGCAAATCAGATGTTTGAGCCGTCGTTGCCCAATCTAATAGCATCAACGGTGGAACGGGTGATGGCGAAGTTGATGGATACTCTATTCATGAGCCTAACGGAGTCATTAGTACAAATGGTAAGTACTCAGTTGAGTTAAATCTTGCAGGGCGGTAACCGATCCGCTGTGCCCCCTTCACTACCTTCACCAGTTCAAGTTACTGAGATTTCATCCGAACGAGGCCCTTCGACGCCAAAGGCACGCACGTCAACCTCTGACGGGAAAATATTTGTACCCCTTGAGCAGCACTTGTCTCACAACCAGAACGAATGTACTCTTAGTCAAGAAATATGAAAAGACGAGTTTCTACTGAAGTACAATACTCCTCAGTGAGTCTCAAATGAAGGAATGACAAATACCAGACAGAAAATCCATAAAAAGAATTTTTAAGGGATAGAATCTTACAGAAAGTAGCTGGCATCTCATCAATAGAGGTTGTTTAAAAGTACTACTGTGGAGTTGCCGCTCCATTTTTTCGGCAGTTACTGATTTACTTTATCTTCGCATTTTCCACTGATATTTTTGCTTTACGAGAAACTTGGCTTGCAGAGAAAAAATATTTCATAATTCAAAATTACCGCCCATTTTATTTGGACCACCCAAATCGGAGTGGTGGTTTGGCAATATTCATCTCATCTAAAATCGCTCATATAGCCAAAATTACATAACAATCAATGACTTCGAAAAGGAAGATTACAGCATTAGGCATTACTATTCTGGGTTTCTCTCATCCTCGTTAATTATTGCATATTTTCGCGCGGGTGTTCAAAACTCTTCCGCTCTATACTGCAGTTTTCTATTGCCAAAAAATATCTAGTTAGTGGTTGATCTATTCTCATCATATTTCATAAGGCTTTAGAACTGATTTAAATCGCAAACGTTTGTGGGATTGGGCGAATAGATTAACTTTATATGCATGAACACAAGAACCCCTACTTTTATGTGTAAGAAGTCCTATTCAGTGCTTGATCAAACTTTTTCTAACGCTAACCTGACCATCTCATCTTGGTTTGTGATTAACTCGGGCACGAGTAGCGACCATGTGCCTATAATATTAGAGATGGTATGTCCAGTAACCTCTATTATTAAATCATCGGTTACGTATGCAAACTTCAGTACATTCGAGAAGACATTATGATGCGCTTTATTTAACGAAGCATATGATAGGGAAGCAGACGCCATCCCAATGAACGACATTTCAAAGTACTCGTTGAATATTTCTATACTTACCATTGAAAGCTCACAACCATCAACCAATCCGTAAGAGAATGCAGACTGTTCGCGGGCTTATAGACTAAGGAAAGCTGCTTGGCAAAATTAATTTTCAACCAGTGTCCTAGCAACTGGAGTGAGTATAAGTATGCGGCCGCTATTTTTAGGAGAACCATTGCTAATGCGAAAGACAAGTTGGTCAACGAACGATCTGAGTTCCGTTCAAAGCGGACAATAGAAAAGCACTATTTCGCTTTCTGAGAAATAAGGAAGTTCTTCTGGTACTGAAAAAGATAGAATCTGTAATATCATCACCAGGTGAACTGAAGATTTATCTCAAAAATATAGCACAGGGCCTAAAAAGTCGCTTCACTGCTGTTATCTTATACCAAGCCTAGTTACCCTGTAGGCGTGAGGATTATGAAGAGGTTACAGCTGCAGAACTAGAAAATATAGATAGAAGACTACTCCATTAAGCTCCTGGTTTTGACGGCATGACGACGTCGGTGATAACATCAGTACATAAAATTTACCCACTTGGCCAACTCGAAATTGTTATTCACTCACTTAGCAGCCCCACAGGGGCGTCTGTGTAAGCAGGCGTTTGGTGTGTAGTGACACCACGGACCCGAGCTAACGGGGGGATTTTGACTCCTTCCCACGCCTAGCCGTGCGTGACTGAGCCGTGCCTGGCGAAAAGGGGATCCGGGGCGTTGAGCCGATGCCGGGCGATTGGACCTTTAATTGTGCTGCCTCGGCCCTCCGGCTGAGGCAGCACAGCTCTTTAGCCCCAGCTTCACGTAGACGGCATCCCTGGGTTGACCCAACCAGGGGAATCGGCTCATCAGTCGCCTTTTCCTGTCTCTCTCTCCCTACATCTTCGTTTTTCTCAAACACTTTTCATCTTTCCTGTCATCCTCTCCATTCTGGTTACTTCGGAATTTCCTGGTGGCGAGGTTTAACCTGGTGTAGCTGTCTAACCTCGGGTAATTATAGCAGGTTATAGCGGCGGTGCCTGGCCAGTGTCTCAAACTGTTTGTTGCTCAACCTTGTAGCGTCCCCTTGTTTGTATCGGTGACGCACCGAAGACACAATTTTGCTCAACCCACCAAAGCTGATCTTCCCAAAGTATCGCCGTATCACTTTTCCCAAAGCCGACCTTTCCAAAGTACCACGTTATTCGCAAAGTACCATGAAAAAAAGACAGTCCGAGCCATTTCTCCTTTCCTCGTGTCCAAAACTCTAACAGGAGCAATAAGCCCACGTTATAAAGTGACAAAGATGGAAAGTGGCGATCTTTTTCTGGAGGTACGTGACAACGCTCAGCATGAGAAGGGTTCTAAACTTGTAGTATTTGGGAGAACCCCTATTTTTGTGGGCCCACACAGGTCAATAAACACTGTGAGTGGTGTGATTTCCGACGATGATCTCCTTGAACTTTCTGAAATCGAACTGCTCGAAGGTTGGCAGGACCGGAACGCGGTCAAAGTCCAATAAATCACAGTAAGGGACGACAATAAACAGACCCCTACAAAGCATATGATAATTACCTTCAGGGCCAGTCGCCGGCCAGAAATAATCGAAACCGACTATTGTAAGCTTGGTGTAAGACCGTACATCCCAATCCCCACCAATTTTTCAAGGGCCAAGGCTTAAGACATGGATCGCAGAATTTCAGAGGGCGCGTACTTGCGCAAAGTGTGCATCCATCGAACACATATCCGACAGGTGCACCTCAGAAACAACTCATTGTTAGAACTGTGGAGGAGATCACTCACACTAGTCACAATCATGCCCCACATAGCAAAAAGAGGAACAAATAGTAGAACTCAAAGTCAATCTAAATCTGTCATCCCAAGAGGCACGTAAACGTTTTTCGCTGCACAACTCCTCTTATCCCCCCTTTGCCGACGTGACGCGCCGGGGTGCCATGCCACACGTTTCCGCAGCCACAACTGTCACACAGAATGTGGCCGCGGTCGTGCCATCAGCGCACCCGGATGGAGCAGCCTGTACTGCTACACCACCTGACAAACAGGGCCCGAAGACCACCGTGTCTGCTGAACCTCGGACCACTGCAAATGCAGTTAGGTCTGAAAGTTCTGTGAACGTGCCTGCCAAGCAGGCACCATCTACCACCTCACAAGAGGTGATGGATACAACTCCCACACCTCCGGCGCCAAAGACGCCGAATGATAGGCGCAACTCTTTGGAGCGCGCTATAAAGAAAAACACCGAATTACAGAGTCCCCAAAAGGCCCTGTAACCTAACACAACAGTTTTGTACACGCAGCACCACACAACAATAAAATGACACAAATACTACCGTGGAACGTCTAAGGACTGCTGAGAAACCTCAACGATATCCAGGAACTTTTACACAAACATACACCTAAAGTGCTGTGCGTACAAGAGACACACCTAAAACCTAAACACACCAAATTTCAATGTCATAACGTGGTTTTCGGAAGGACCGGAATGATGCTTCTGGCGAGCGACAGCAGACGACGCTCGGTGCATGTCTCGCGCCTTTGTGCGAGGAAAACCAAGTAGCTCGGCGCTGAGCTCACGCGCGCTCGAGGAACGTGAAATAAAAAAAAGGTTTGGCAGTCCCTTCCTGATCTTGAAAGAGTGTGGACGTCCTTCTTGCGCCACCTCGGAACCCAGTATATCCGACGGCCACAACGGCACGTCACTATTGGTGCCCAACGGCTCGAGGTGAACTAAGAAGACGTTTACATCTTCTATGTGGAGACTACGCTCCCTACGCTTTCCTTCGGCTCAACCACTGACGTTTGGACAGCGTCGGCTCCGTGATCCCAAGGTGGTGACTGCCCCGTGTTCCGTCAACGTGTTCGAACAGCTGGATGATGCCGCCTGGGTGGAAGCCTACCGGTCAGCTGTGTCCGAAGGCGATATTCTAAACACCGAGGAGGACCTGCTTCGGAGCAAATTGGAGGAACTGAAACTGATGATTCTCCAAGACCACGACACCGCCAAAGACGACGACGCACCAAAACAGCCTCTCGACTCGGAAATGAAGGCAAGTCACGACGTCTTGTGTAACTTACTTCCTCCACTAGTAGAGAGCATCGAGCGTCAGGAGTTAAAAACGCTTGAAAATTCTGCCGCCAAATCAAGCAAGAGTGCAGAAGAAAGAAGTGCGTCGATGCATTTCAAACGCGGCTCGAGAAAGCAACAAAGCCAAGCAAAAAGCTATACTCCCGTGTGAATGTCTAACAGTGGAGACGCTCGCGATCGGCTTTTCGAGTTTCGCGGCGAGCTCCTTACCGCATCTCGGGAAAGATCTAAACATCTGGTTTCACCAAGAGGACTATTGGTTTAGATCCTTCTGCGTTCTCGACGAGGTCGTCATACCATTCATCATTTCAAGGCTCCCAGCTAAAGACTTAACATGAATGCGTCACCACACGAAGGTCACTAGTATCAGTACTTTGGCTGACATGAAGGCAGCGTTCCACCGACGTTATAACATGGACTGCGATGTAACATCTAAGCAATGAATGTTCGGCGCAACGCAAGGTGCAGGAGATTCATGTACAGACTTCGCATACCGAAAGCTCGACCTGATGTAGCAGTGCAACTATCTTGTACTACAGCAGGAAAAACAAGTTATCATGGCTACTCTGTCAGCCAAGGCAAAGAAGCACTTTTTTGATAAACCATTAAGGCGGCTAGATGATATGATAACCTCTTTTCTGCGCTTTGACCAGATCAAGAATTCGGAGGAAAGCATTCAAGTTTTGGCTGCGGAAGAACGTGGAACGCCATCCACAAAGCCATTCGACAAATACTGTGCTATGGCAAAGCGTTCGCCTCGGAAGTCTATGCGCCATCGTCAACGCACTGACAGCATAGAGTTTAGCGGTTCCTCAGATGATGAAGCAACTCAGAAAAAGGTGAAATGAGGTAGGAAAGCGAAGCCATCACCGTCGCAGCAGTGGACTCATTCCGCAACGCGTGTTTTTGAAAGGTCGCAAGGAAACGCCTTGAGAGTTCGCAGACTGCTTGAACTGATCCAGAAGTAGCCATTTTGTCACGCAGTGTCGTGTACCGCTAACTGCACAATTTTTGAAGTGGGAGGAAGTTTTCAAATCTTCCGACTCACAACTGAGGGGAACCGAACAGCTGGTGACGCCGTAGCCCACGAGCAGTCGCCAGTGATTGAGCAGGTGTCATATGTCTCTGAAGCAGGTACTTTTCAGTTCTTGTCGCCATCAACAGACAAACGATTGAAGCCATCTTAGATTCGGGAGCTGACAAAAGCTTGATTACGGCACGAATAGTTGACAAGTTCGAATTAAGCATAAGGCCTTAGTCCCTACGTTAGGTAGGAGCAAGCGGCCATCCGCTACAAAATTTAGGCCAACTGAGTGCTGTGGTGACAGTGGACGGCCAAACACTGCAGCATGACTTTGCTGGTGTTCCCCAATTGCCTCACGAAGGAATACTGCTAGGCGATGACTTTTTGCGGGCTTCAAGAGCCGTCATTGACTGGGGCTTGGAGAGCTTCGCGGTATCGGTCCCCCAACGGCTACGCAAAGTCTACCTGGTTAGGGAGCAACCACTGCCAGCTTTATTACGGAAGTTAGTTCCTGTGGCCTGGCATCGCGTGTCAGAAAATGAAAATCATTCAATGGTCCTCCCCGGGACAAAGCTCTTGCACGACCGCTATTCAGTCATAGAGGATCCCATGGTAACAGCTGCATCGGAAAATACAACGAAGGTTTTGATCATGAACTGCTCTTCTCGAGCCGTCTTGCTTCCTTATCAGATGACAATTGGCCTCATTGAGGAAGCAAACAGAATTGAGGATGTTGAACTTTCTGAAGAGGACTGCCAACAGATTCTCCAAATTTCATGCCTTCCTTCTCCTGCAGACCTTGATGCGCCACCAGCTCCTACGGCCGTCGATCCGCAGCACCGTTCATTGATTGATATGTGGGGTTTAACGCCCCAAAACCGCCATGTGATTATGAGAGATGCCGTAGTGGAGTGCTCCGGAAATTTCGACCACCTGGGGTTCTTTAACGTACACCCAAATCTGAGCACACGGGCCTTCATTTCCTCCTCCCTCGGAAATGCAGCCGCCACAGCCGGGATTTGATCCCGCGACCATCGGGTACGCAGCCGAGTACATTAGCCACTAGACCACCATGGCGGGGCTCCGCAGCACCGTTCAATTGCAATAGGAGACGTCAGCTTTAACATTGGAACAATGTTATCTTCCAATGAGCTGCAGGTCGTGAAGGATTTGTCGGTGCAACATTCGGTTTGCTTTCCACAGTCAAGTACAGATGTAGGCTCCTGCACAGTTGAGTAACATTGCATTGCAACTGGGAACGGAAAGTCATTATCGCAACGTCCTCGCAGATTGTCACCATCACAGCGTGATCTCGTCAAAAGTGTGATCAAGGACCTCATTGATGCCAATATAGTGCGACCTTCTCGGAGTTCTTGGGCGTCACCGCTGGTCCTTGTAGCAAAGAAAGACGGGACGAAGCGCATGTGCGTTGATTATCGATGTCTCAACCCCGTCATTGAGGACATTGTGTACCCTTTCCGAAAAATCGAAGATGCGCTGCACGCACTCACCGGAACCACGTACTTTCTGTTATAAACTTGGTGTCTGGATTTTATCAGATCGCCATGCATTCATATGGTAGACAAGAGACTGCCTTCGTCACGCCGTGTGGTTTTCACGAATTCCTCTGGATGCCATTTTGCCCTAACGGGACCCCATTCACATGCCAGCGAGCCGTTGATACGATCAGTGACGGTAATAAATACGACAATGCCGTTGTGTATGTGGATGACTGCGTGGTCTTCAGCAAACATTTGAAGAACAAGTTTCGCAACTTCAGAACATATTTACAAGGTTTGAAATAACAGCCTTGAAGTTCAAGCCACAGAAGTTTTTTCTTTTTTTTTGTACTGCCTTCAATTATTTTGGGCACGTTCTCACAAAAGACGGTGTATCTCCCGACCCATCGAAACTGGCAGATGTTCAGGCTTTCCGGCCTCCTCGATATGTACTGGAACTACAATGATTCATCGGGCTCACATCATATTTCAGGAAGTTTATCCCGAACTACAGCGTTATCGCAGCACCTCTTCAATCACTCCTAAAGAAAAATGCTACTTTTTCTTGGGAAGAAGATGAGCAAGGGGCATTTGAGACATTAAAGCGCGCACTGTGCCAGCCGCTTGTCCTTAAGCTATTCTCCGAAAAACCACAATGTGGTGTTCAAGTACACACAGATGCATCTCAGCTCGGCTTGGGAAGTCTATTGCTGCAAGAGGGTGAAGAGCGACAATATTGTCCAGTTGCTATACTTGAGTCAATCCCTCAAATGTGCAGAGTTTAATTATTCTTCGACAGAACTGGAAGCTCATGCAGTAAAATGGGCATTAGAAGAGCTACAACAATACCTTGATTGGCCGAAATTTTCAAGTCTTCAGCGACCACCATGCACTGGGCTGGGTCTTGCGCTACAAGGAAGAAAGCCAACGCCTTCATTGTTGGTCACTTATTCTGCAGGAATTTGACTTTGATGTCATATATAAATCAGGAATTGTGCCCAGCGCACCAGATTCCCTTTCCAAGAATTTCCTCATTGTTGATGATGCTGAACCAATTCTTGCAGTATCATATCCATCACTGCGATTCTGTGACAACATGGATGGGGTGCGGCGTCAAGATGCATTTTGCGCTGAAGTCCTGGGTATCCTTAGGGGTGCGCTGGGCAACAAAAAGCAACAGAAACGCGTGCAAAAGAAGTTTTATCACGCATAACGACGTGTTGTACAAAAGAGACCAAGGCCCAGTCAGCAGTCGATTTCTCCTCTGCCTTCCTGCACAACGGCAAGCTGACGCACTCTGTGAAATGCATGAAGGACGGTACGGTGGCCACGTGTGCATCAGGCGAACATTCCATGCCTTTAAGTCCAAGTATTACTGGCCGAAGCTCTATGTAGATGTCAGATGGTACGTGCGTCACTGTGTCCTTTGCCAGAGGATGAAGATGTGGACATCGGTGCCTCATGGTCTATCACATCTAATAGACGTCCACAGCCCATTTCACACAGTTGGGATGAACATAATAGGGCTATTCGAAACTTCAAGAGGTTACAAGTACGTCATTGTAGCCATTGATTACCTCACAAAGTTCATGGAGGCAAACCATCCCGGAACATAGAGGCCGCAACCGTCCAGAAGTTTGTCGAACGACGGATCATCTTAAAGAGTGGATGCCCAGACACAAAAATCACAGACCATGGTACTCAAATGATGGCGCGCTCTACTGAAGCATACCCCGAACACAGGGCATCAGACATGTAGCCACTACCGCTTATCACCCCGCAGCAAACGGCCTGTGCGAAATAGCGAATAAGACAATCAAACAGATGATTGCCATGACTACCACCGAAAGATGAAAATGGGCCGATTTCCTCTCTTATATTGTATTCTGTTACCACACCGGGTACCAAGACGCGGTTCGCCAAACTCCTTTCTTTGGAAACTCTAAATTTAATCACGAAAGCTTATGATAGCTTAAAGCATGTGAAACTGCTAGATTCACTTAAGAACTTAGGGCTGCCACAATACTTTGCGACCTGGATCCATGCTTTCTTAAGTGATAGAGAGTTTTACTGCTCGCAGTCTGGTGTCAATTCTTCAAAATATACGGAAAGGAGGGGTCTACCGCAAGCCTCAGTACTATCATCCTTATTTTTCAATGTACTACTATGTACCATTCCCATACAGCAAGATGTACAGGCCTATGCGTATGCCTATGACAGCGCATTTTTGCTGCGTCGGCGGAAATTTACACACTTTACCTAATTCTGCAGACATAAATAAGTAGTCTGGAAACGGGGCTAGATGATATTAAATTATCGCTCAATAATAATAAAGCGCAATTGTTGTTTTCACACAAAATGCCCCAGGGTTCATCTCACTAGTGTACTGACAAGATGCCCTGCCTTTGGTCGAGTCAGTTAGGTAGTTAGGAATAACCTACACCACAACACTCAACTGGAGTCCCCACGTAGAAAACGTGGCTGCTAAGGGAGCACGTGTCGTAGCGATGCTGCGTAGGCTCAGTAATTATTGTACCGGTTTGCGTAGAGACGTGCTCGTCATGATTTATTGCTTCTACATTAGACTGATATTCGAATTCGGCTGTGTGTTGTTTTCTTGCGCTCCGGCTTATAATGTTGGACCGCTGATTCTGTTAAAACGCGAATCGTTACACTTATGACTGGGGCTACCTAAATATGTTGCGAACAATTTCCTAGATTCTAACAGTACAAACATGCTTTAAATATAAATATCATCCCAGAAGAGGTCACAGTATGTAATCATTAACCAGCAGGCCTCATTTTTCAACCAAGAATGGTCTGGATTGCGGTGCTAACAAGTTATTTTTACACAGAAACTTTTGTACCCCTTACGAGTTCACCTTTGCGAAGTACTTGTATCCAACACTGCAGATGCAATCAGGGTTGAATTTGATGATATATATTTCAATAATGCTAAAACTTTACCATAGCAGTATCTAAAGGGCATTTTGGAAGGTCATTTGGCCTATCTAGAAACATCCAATGTGATAGCGACTGATGGTTCCGTTTGTGAAGAAAAGGCAGACGTAGGAATCCCATCATCCTATCTAGATTGGGCTTTCTAAATTCGATTACCCGACTTCACCCCTATTTACCAAGCTGAGCTGCTGGGAGTAGTCCTAGCACTGCGTAAATTGCCTCAAGGCCTATGAGCAAAGTTTGTTCTAACAGACTGCCTCGCTGTCTGTGCTGCCTTAAGCGCACCAAATTTGTCGCGTGTGTTGGAGACATTGTACTCGCTCATTCCTAGACATGTGTGACTCATTCTGCTAACCAGGCCATAGAGGTTTACCTCTTAACGAGCACGCAGATGCACTTTCTATATCTTACCTAAATGGTCTTGCACTGCCTATTTTACTTACAACTGAATATCGATACCACAACTGCGCGTTTTGAAAAACGTACAACGACGAATGACTTCCGAAAATCTCCTTTGTTCTGATCAGACTATCCACAGCTATAGTTCTCTTTAAAGAGCAGGTGGTGTACATCAAGAAAGGAGGAAATTGTAATTACAAGGCTGCGTTGTCGAGTCCCTTTATTAAACTTTACCTTCACAGGTCGGGTCTAGCACAACCGCCTTTATGCCTTCACATGAGAGTGAATCTCTGGAGCACATATTTTTGACTTACCAAACATTTCCAAATTGAAGTAAGAGACTACTAGAAGAACCCCTACGAAAGTTGGGCTTAATCTTGTCACTTCCGGTGATTCGTTCATTTGATGCAACCGCATTCGAATTTAGCTACAGGAACGTTGTCAACGCTGCTACAAATTTTCTATGCGTGTATAAAACAATGGAATGCTAAACGTATCTAAATTCAGTTGTTTTAGGCATATATGTGTTTTTGGTGTGTGTGTGCGTGTGTTGATTATGCCACTCATTTCACACTTATTTTTAAATCTCAAGTTCAAAATATTACCTCTCATACCTAATGCATTGAACACTTTCCTTCGCAAAATGAATACTTAGTTTAACAAGCAACGCAACGTCCCATTCATGACCTATCCTCCTGGGTGGGTTGCGTCAAGCTATTCAGGAAGCGACCAGCAAACTGTCCAAGCGGCACGCTTTCGTGCTAACGTAAAAATAACTCTTAAGGCATTTGATTTTTCTTTATGCAAAGTAGTCTACGACTGGCTCGCGCATACGCTGCCCCTGTTATCAATATACCATGCCCCAGTAATAGAACGCGTTTCGTTATTCCCTTTCATTGAATTTTGGCGTGCACTTAGACTTTTTGCGATGTCAAGATAGATTGGAAGGTGACCCTCCGGTTAGTATCACTTATCTTCCAGCAACATCTGGTTAATTCAGCAGCCCGTCTTTCCAACGTAGCGGCCGCACCTGAAAGGGACCATACACCACACTTGCGGGGCAGTCAGTAAAGTTCTGTTACTTCACGTGTTCTGCAAAACAAATATTGCGTGGCTTCTTATTCCTTTGTACTCTCTCATTATTTCTTTTCAAAGCATTACAAATCTCGCCTAGCTGATTGGCAGCCGTAAAAACAGCACTAATGCCGTGTCAGCTTCCTGCTCTGTTTAGCCTCTGCAATACGCAATCAAAGTGTGGTATACCTGTGAAACGCTTTTTTGAAGTCATGCTCGAACCTAACACAAAACTTGTTTAACGTTCCACGACCGCGGCCACTCTGACACGAGAATAATCTACATCTAAAAGACGTGGATCTCATATCTACAAAGCGGGACTTCTAGTCACGATTATATGCTTATTGACGTTGGCTTATTTGATCCCCGATGCTGATGGCTAAGAAAAAGTATGTTCACAAATAACGCAAGTTATAGAGAAAAACACGCATCTAAATGTGTGTTGAAGTTCATTCTCTAGCAGGGTTATCTATGTTGAATAAATTCAACCTGAAGTTCGCTTATATTTTGCTTTCTGATGGTTAGAAGATGTGTACCTGAAAAAGAGTATATTATATGTATTTTTGGTAACTGCGTATTTTTTATGTATTTTTCTCCTCCTCACGTTGCCATCTTTCCCTGAAAATCTGCCTGTTTTGAAAATCTATCCCAGGAATACATACTGATTTTGCCGTTTACGTCTGACCTTCTTCCTTTTTTTCTGTTACATCAAGAGGACCAGTATAGAAGAGTGTAAACTGAAATGTTGCTGGCTCTCAGTCATCGGAAATGCCAAAGAGCTAGAGGCCATCAGCGCTGACTATTCAGATTTTTACGAAGACTTATATCAAGGTGCAGCGCCCCAAACATGCTACCAGCACATCATGCCAGAAGCCATGCCGTGCGGTGGAAACAAGGTACTCGTGGCGTGATTTTTGTTTGCATTAGTTTTCTCCAGCAAATTGATGACAGCTTGATTTTTCCCCATTCCCTGTGCTATCCACATTGTTTGTCACTACTTTAGCCTCTGATGGTTTCTATCGAGTTGCACAAGCAAGGGTTGCACGTCAATTCCGTTTTATACCTCTATTGCTACCACTGGGATAGTATGCTTCATTCCTTTTTTTCTGTTTTGGGTATGGCAATCAAACATATCTGTGGCTCTTCAAACTATGTATAGTTGTACTAGTAACGCGTGCACGTTTTGCATAGCCACGAATTACAACCTATAGCTGGTCAAACGCGTAGGGATCATATAATTGATCCTTCGCGAATCAGGTAATTGTGAAAATGCATGTAATGTCACTATCATTTCAAATATCACGTGGGAAGATCGGAATCACTTCCAATCAAGAAAGGTAGTTGGTTCAAAACGAAACTGAATTGTATATTAAGCGTGTAGCGTTATTTAAAGGAGCACTAAACGGAAATGATGAGTCTGTTTGGGTGACCAAGGGCTGCACATTTTGTGATGAGAGTACGAACCAAGGAGAGGTCGTGCCAGTGGAGAGTAGGTGACCCTATGAAGGTGCAGTGTTCTGGCGGTCCTGCGAATCAAGCAAAGCGAGGTCCTCCTGTCAGTGCGCCTCAACCAGATGCCATGGCGTTAGAGCAACCACCAAAAAAGCTAAGGGCCACCCCTGATAACGCCTTCACGCGCTCTGCTTCTCAGTCTTACCCAACGACCACCCCTTCCCAATCTTTTCGAGTTTACATGAGCCCCCTCTCATGCTACGACATAACTTCATTGCCCATCAAACATGTGCAAAGGGTCACTGACCATGCTCTTGAAACAAAGCGATGCAAAAGGTTCGCAACATACAAATCGACCAACATGATTACTCTGCACTGGGCGTCTCTCAATTATGTGCAGAAATATGCTCTATAACATCTGTACCACTGTCAGAAAATCGCAGCTACTTGTGCAGTGCTACTTTGCATCAGATCATAATATACAAAAGCGTGTTGTGTATGGCATTGACCCTGAAGACTATCCTCAGATAGTATGCCGCAAAGTTTACACCCCGACGCGCAGGTTTCTCGTGACCAGATTCATTAGCAAACGTCGTACTTGCCTAGTGACGGTACAAGGCGTCCAATGTACTCCAGACAAATTTCACTACTATGGGGGTTTCTTGCGCTCCAAACCCTACCTTCCTCGTGTGATTTTCTGATAGCGTTGCTTTGGACGGGGACACATGCAGGCATTTGCCCACAGCGCACTATTGACCCAAAAAGGCTCACACCATATGGCCAACCACGACATCGATGTGGCATATGTAAATCTGATAAGCACGACATGACAAGCATAAACTCTTCGACTAAGCATGAGGCCACAGCAAGACTACGAAAAGCTATGCAAAAACAATATAGTAAAAACTAGGAATTGCTTCGAAGTTCTTGCTGAAGAGCCGGGGGTGCTCACGGCAGAACACGCACAGGCTCCGAGACACACCTGCACCTGCACTACTTTGTGGTTACACATGCAGACAATCCCAGACTATGAAACCAAAGTTAGCGTCACCACCACCTGAATCGGATGAAGGCTATGCTTATATTGACGCTCGGATAGGAGCACTGGCCAAATAAATTGAGAGGCTACACAAACATAAGAACTGGTCATTCTGAAATGGCAAAAAAGAGGACCTACACGCAGCAAATCACTGGGTGCACATTCCCCAGTTACGCCTGCAACCCTCCCGACACAACGGGTTGACCAAGCTGTCTGGACGAGAGTTTTAGATCAGCTTGCTCAGCTGAACGTACTCATACAAGATTGCTTGCATCATGCCTAGCTTCTGCAGTGCCACGTTTACTCCGTTGAACCATCACGCTGCAACGCATGCTCCAGACCTCACATGGTAGTTGGGTCCTAGGACGCTGCAATGGCGTGTGGACCTGGTTACCTGGAGTAGTGACCATAGTTCAGTCTATATAGATTTAAAAAGAAGATCGATAAAGAAAATTCAACGACGCGTAGTGATCACGCATTGAGATAAACTTCGGGAAACGTAAATTGATATATTACCCACAAAGCCCGCAGCAATTCTTCTCGCTTTGCAAGAACTGCTCTAACGTAACACAATCATGATCACCGTTGACGAAGGGCAACCTCAACAGGATCTCGCTCTTTTGCAACTTTGGGTGAATCGACGTCGGGCAGAACTGTATGCGAAGAGAAACACAGATGTACCATGTAGCCGTGCACATGCCAACCACGTAGCAGCAAAAACGTGTCGGCGCGAAAAGCAGTTTTCTCGACGACGGTGGTATTTGTGGTTTGAAAACTTGGATCTGACAGGGGAAACAGAGCCCTTTGGCATACGTTCTGGCTGACGAAACGCGGTCACAAGCAACCTGAGCTTGCAGCGAGCGTTAGGTTATCGTTGCAAAGTACTCCACCAAGAATATGCAGAGCAAGCTCCAAGAGCATTTTTACCGAAGTATGACAGCACATCTTCTATACACTGCCCCGAAATCGACGAGCTTGACCTAAGTGCCGAATCCGATGTATCGAGTCCTTCGGCATGGCCAAACTAATAGCGGTGATTGAAACTTCTCACAAAAGAACAACATTTGGTCCCGATGGTATTCCGTACAAAGTTTTCAAGAACATGCAAGGTGAAGTTTTTGATTCACTTCTGCCGGCACATAATAAAGCATGGGAAACTGATGACGTCGCATTTGATTGGAAACCAGGAAAATCTACAAATAACCAGCCATCTTTACGCCTAATTTTTTAACCGCTATCATCTGAAAAATGTTGGAAAAATACTGGCCAGACATGTTTCTGGTGGCTTGCATAACACAATAAGTACCATCCGCCTCAAGTTGGGCTGCGTTCTTATTTGGGGACTGAAGGCGGACTTTCTATCTTGTCGGACGACATTTTACAAGTTTCTCCACACAGCCACGCAGTAAGCACTGTAGTAGCAACGGACGTAACAAAAGCTCACGACTGTATGGACCATCAAGTCATTATATCCAACCTCATTGAGCTGGGAATTCCACCAGAGATAGTAGGATTTATTTACTCTTTTGTTTGCAGCCCCACATTTGCGATAAGAATAAATGGAAAGCAGAGGTGTCCCGCAAGGATCCGTTTCGGTTCCTCTTCTGTTCAAGATTGCTCGAATACCTCTAGCTTGGCAACTGCACCGAATTCTAAACGTGAAGTTTTTGATATGCATAATGATGTGATTTTGTGGTGTATGCATAAAGACGTCTCAAAAGAAGCACTGCAGCTTCAAGAAGCCTTTGGTGACTTCAGAACTACACTCGTAACACAGGGTTAGACATGTCCGCCCAAAAATCAAACTATATTGAGGTGGCTAACAATGCAGGACGCAGAAGGATCAAGCAGTGCCCTTTTACATTTACACTAGGGGCAGTGACCATTCCTGAGGCTTTGGAGGTCCACGTACTAGGTCTCAATATTCACCAGTGTGGCAGTGATGTGCAAGGGCTCTGCTTAGTCAGACAGAGTTCCACAAAAACGCTTCATCTGCTTCGCCGCATCGCTTCAAAAGCAGCTGTAACTCGTACTGATGTAGACTGACATCTCGTCCGCACAGTTCTGCAGCCAAGAATTCTATACGAGGAGCAATTTCAGTGGTTAACTTTGGCACAGCTTGCACAGTTGGAGATTATTAATTGTGATGATAGGCGCATAATAACAGCGTTACCTCGAATCACTCCCCTACAGTTGTTACAGGAGTACGCCCAGCTAAACACGATTGCACAGCCAATTTTGGCGAAGAAAAAAAGATTGTGAAATCAAAAAGCAACTTGTTCGAGTTGTTGCTGCATTGCATGCCCCCTTTCAACGTGGCTCTCGCATTAACAACCAGCCCGAGTCTATGCCTCCCTGGAAATTTCACCTCATCACATCTAATAGCCCCGCCGCGGTGGTCTAGTGGCTAAGGTACTCGGCTGCTGACCCGCAGGTCGCGCGTTCGAATCTCGGCTGCGGCGGCTGTATTTCTGATGGAGGCGGAAATGTTGTAGGCCCGTGTGCCCAGATTTAGGTGCACGTTAAAGAACCCCAGGTGGTCGAAATTTCCGGAGGCCTCCACTATGGCGTGTATCATAATCATAGGTTGGTTTCGGGATGTTAAACCCCACATATAAATCAATCGACCATCACATCTAATATCGCGACAAATTCATAGCGCACCGATACATCAGGTACAATTGACGAACGCTTCATCGTCGAACACCCATGCGCTAAATACTGCAAAGTATATAAAGATGCTGCTATCCTACAAGACGGCGGAAGGACATCATTCCCGAGTACTACGCATAATTTTGTCAGTGGTCACCAGTGTAATTTATCTACGGCAGCCAGTCCTCTTGTGATAGATCTTCAAGCCGTCCATTACGCAATCCAGGATGCCACCTCTGAGCTGCCTACAAGTAAGCAAGTGGATGTATTCACCGATTCCTTAGGAGCCATTAAGGAGCTCAGGATAGTTTACAATGTCATGGGGATCTGCAAGGCAATTCATAAGATGAACCACAATACAGCTACTTGCGTCAAGATACATTGCATTTTGGGCCATGCTGCGAACCCACACAACATTGATGCTGACAAGCAAGCGCGCTGCCCTCCAGGCATATACCTTCAAACCAATCTCCTTCCACGTCAGCCCCTTAACTGATTACATACCCGCAAAAATGCAGGATACACGTGCTCTTATTCCACAGTGTGTCTGTTCTCTCCCCCCTCACCTTACAGGGGTGGAGGAAGTTGTGCTTAGGAGGCTTCGGGCAGGGGTGGCCCTTACACCGGCCGGTATATAATCGTGACACTGGTCGCATTTACCAGCTGGTCCATATTGTACCACACCAATGATGCAAGAAGATGCATACCACCTATATGGACATTTCATGGGCTGCAGCCGGAGCGCTCTCGTAACCTCCTTCAAACCGGCCTTCGCTACAGCTACACAACCAGTTACAACTGTTGGATACGTGACAACACATTCCACAAAGCATTACTTCATCCACAATACCGGCCTAACGGCGCACATTTATTGCACATACACGGAAAATGTTATGCTTTGAAAGCAAGCCTATAACGCAATAAAAAAAGTCTGTTTATATCAATTACTTGTGCTCTTAGAACCGTACCAATGTTAACTTCATCATAATTTTATTAAAATGAAAAAACAAAGAAGAAAGTATATTGTTTAATTTCGCGCTGAAACCATGATGAAGCGACACAGAGCGTGATGGCTTTCTAAGCGTACTTATCGTATTCTGGCTACGTGTTTTCGACAATTTCTGAAACTTGGCATGTAGTTTCTACCACCCGATAAGTGGACAATGTACTTACATTGAGCGATTAGAAACTATGTGAAGCCTAGTAGACGCCTTGAAATTGTATGACGTTACAACGTTTTCTGCTGGAAATTAAAGACGGCGTCCCAACTCGCATTTTCTTTTTTGCGCGTTTTCTTAGCGCGACTATTGTAGTATTGTGAAACGCTAGCTTACTAATAGAAGAAAAATAGTTGTCCTCTTGAGTGTATTTTTGAACGGACGGCCTAAATAACCCCGCGCGAAGGTGGTTCCCCTTTTTTTTGTATCCCTGTTACAGTGCGGAGGGCATAACAAAAAAAAAGACGTGGGGATGAATGCTAAGGCTATGAACTGGAATCCTGTACGAACTAAGGCTGAGAGCTAAGTTGTTTAGAGTCTGATATCGTGTATGTGCAAGAAACGCTGGCGGAAAGGAAATGCCGCCAGTCGTGTGAGTGAAACGGCTATTGTGCGGTTAGTTGCCTCAACGCGAAACTGTTAGAGAACAGAAGGTACAAGGCTAGGGAACAAGCCTTCTCATATCTGCTGAGTAAGCGCAGGCGCCCACGCGTGTGACTTCGCCTTTGGGTCACTATGTCACCAGCGACGCATTCCACTTCCGCCACCCCTTCACGCTCCTACACCGGCGGAAGCCTGTCGGCGTGTCTTGTCGTGCTTGAGCCGCCCCCATTTGCTGTCTTCTCAAGCTTTGAGTCGTACGTAGAACATACGATGCGTAGGGTGGTGTTATTGATATAGAGTTTTGCGGATATCAAGACGACGGCCGTGTTGCAGCTCAAGAGACGATATAATTGCTATAGCAATAAACACACCTAGGCTCGCAGACACAACGGATAAATTGAACAGCCGAAGATTGTGAGCAGAAGCTGTGCGTCACTGACTGCTTTTTTATTTTTATTTTTATTCAGAATACCCCTAAGGGCCCTCTCACAGGAAGGTAATACATAGGGGGGGGGGGGGCTATAACACATACAGGTACATGAAATGATTAATAGAACCAGAAAACACGCAAACTAAACACCATACAGCTACTAAATACATTAGAATAAATATAAGGTCAATATTCTTACCGCATAATCTTAAATAATCAGAAGAAATAATATGAGTCAAACAATAATAAAACTAAAAAAATATTTTAAAATTGAACTACACAAAGAAGGAAATAGAGTCACAAGAGTACAATAAAACGCAATCTAGCTTACTACAAACACACGCACCATTAAGCATAAAGGAATGGCAACATCACCAAAAACACGTGTGAAAACTGAATTAGGCAAACACAGCAATAAATAACACGAACCATGAACATGCGCAGTTTCTACAAAAAACACGGTTTGAAAAAAAAGGGGGGGGGGGGGGGAATACCGCAAAAGGTTCACACGCTTGCAATCATGTTTAGTAGGTTCTGAAATTCAGTGATATCGGTGACGGTTGCAATGTTTGAAGGTAAGTCATTCCACTCGGTTATTGTGCGCGGTATGAAGGATCTAGCATAATGAAAAGTGCGACAAGGGAAGCGTTCGATTTTAAAGGGATGATCGCGGCGCGGAAAGGTGGCAGGGGGTGGCCTAAAGAAGTCCTCGTGAAGTGATGTGTGATGGTAGAGCTTATGAAGCAGTGATAAGCGGGCAATTTTACGGCGACGTGATAAGAGTTCCAGTTCGGCACGAAGTTTCAATGAAGTGACGCTGGTGTGACATGAATAATCAGAAAAAATAAACGTACAGCATGGTTCTGCAGGGCTTCGATGCTTTCAATAATGTAGTCTTGATCGGGATCCCAAATGGCTCAGGCATATTCTATTTTAGGATGGATTAGGGTGATATAAGCCACTTTACGCAAGTGCGAGGGGGTGTGTTTCAAATTACGTTTAAGGAACCCGAGTGGGCGATTTGCTGAAGCAAGGGTGACGTTAATGTGGTGATGCCATGACAGGTCAGACTGAATGTTAACCCCAAGGTATTTATAAGAAGTCGTAGGCTCCACTGAAGTATTATTTAGTAAGTAAGACGTTGGAATACGGGACGCTTTTTTAGTAAAACACATTAGCTTAGTCTTTGAAGGATTTAGTGTCATTTGCCATGCTGTGCACCACGAAGTTAAAGAGACAAGATCAGATTGTAGAGATTGTCGATCAGTTTCAGATGAAATGGTACGGTAAATGACACAATCGTCAGCGAAAAGCCTAACTTTAGAAATGACTGAGGAGGGTAAGTCGTTAATATAAATAAGGAAAAGCAAAGGACCAAGCACACTTCCTTGGGGAACTACAGATGAGACTTCAACAAAAGGAGAGTTAAAGTTATTGACAGACGTGAATTGTTTTCTACTGGAAAGAAAGGCTTGTAGCCAGGCGAGAACAAGTGGGTGAATATTAAGCTGCCTAAGTTTTAGTAAGAGCCGATGATGAGGGACACAATCAAATGCTTTTGAAAAATCAAGGAATATAGCGTCAGTTTGAATGCCGGCGTCCAATGATGAGTGCAAGTCATGGGTAAATCCCGCGAGTTGAGTTTCGCATGAATAGCCCTTGCGAAAACCATGCTGGTATCTAAAGATGATATTGTGTTCCTCTAAATAGGAGATTACCTGGGAGTGTATAATGTGTTCCAAAAGTTTACATATGGTACTAGTTAAAGATGTGGGTCTGTAATTAAGCGGGGATGAGCGATCACCAGATTTAAAAAGCGGCACTATTTTTGCTATTCGCTAGTCGTGAGGAATGGTGCCTGATGATAACGATAGAGAAAAGATTGCTGCCAAAAAGCGATAGATACCTGAGGAAATATTTTTCAGTATTTTGTTATTGAAGCCATTATGATCGGATGCAGACGAAGTTTTCAACTTTTCGAGTAAAGATATGATACCAGCTTCGTCAATTATTATTTCAGACATATTAATACCGGCAACTACATCTATGTTAGGGCATGAAGTAGTATCCTCAAGAGTAAAGACTGATAAGAATGTATCATTTAATAACTGAGCGCATTCGGATTCCGGAACAGGGCTTCCATCAGTATTAACGATATTTACATCAGGTTGGTTACTAGGATTTATCGTGCGCCAAAAGCACCTAGGGTTATTTTTTAGCATTGATGACAAATCATGGCTGAAGAAACGACGACGAGTAGTTTTTAAAAGGCGTTGGTATAACTTGTCACATGTTTTATAACGACACCATGAATCTGATAATCTGTTTTTGTCCGCTACTCTGAACAATCGCTTTTTTTATTATTAAGTCGACGCAGTTGATTATTGAACCACGGAGCGACGTTGCTTGTTTTTATGGTAATGACTGGTATATATTGAACAATTAAGTTTGAAAGAGCATTTTTAAAAAGGTTCCAGTTATCTTCCATTGAACGCGACAAATGGGTATCTAAAAACTCTCCAGTGAAACTGGACCATTTGGCACTAATTTCATCAAAGTTGGCACGGTTGTAACACCTTATATGCTTGTTGGTAACTCTCCTTTCGTTGAGTGAACATATTAAGTTTCCCGTGATTATGTCATGATCAGAAAGACCATCAAGATGGCCTATATCAGTGAAAAGATCGGAATGAGAAGTTAAGAGTAAATCAAGAATGTTTGCGCATGTGGTCGAGCAACGTGTCGGTTTTTCGATAAGCTGGCACAACGAAAAGTCGAGACAGGAATTTAGAAATTCCTGTGCCTGGGTGTCGGTGGATGAAACAGATAGCGTAGACCATTCAATATTTGGATAGTTAAAGTCACCGAAAAAGACAAGAACCGCATTGGGAAACCGCGTGCATACTTCAACAACAACCTGATTAAATTCACTTTCGAACGTTGAATTCATGTCAGGAGGGCGATAAAAAACGCCAATAATTAAATCGGTAGAAACAAGCTTCAAAGAAACAAAAACGCATTCAAGAAATGAAATAATAATAATGGGTAGGGCAATGAATTTTTTACAAATTGCAATGAGCACACCACCGCCTCTTCGATCTTTTCTATCACAGCGAAAAAAATTAAATTCTGCTTGACTGACACGAATTTACTGTCAGAAACAGTATCGTTGAGCCATGTTTCTGTTAGTGCGAAGATAGATGGCGAGCATGAGTCGATTAGCGAAGATAGCTCAACACGTTTAGAAAGAACGCTTCTGATATTAGTATATAAAAAAGCGACCTTTCCATCTGGACGAGATGGTGCGGCTGCCTGTACTTTTGAAGGGGCACGTCAACTCGATGTGTCCTTTGCAGCGCGAGCGTCGACATGCACTGCGCAATTAGCATTTGTGTCCCAAATGTAAGTATCCTTGTTTAGGCACAGTTTGTCGAAAACAAGACGCACACGATCTCCTTCTTTATTTACTGTTTTTGAAAATTGCAGCAACTTTCTGCGCTTGTCCCGCACAGCCTCAGAGTAGTCACGTGCAACACTGAGGGGCGTATTTTTAAGTTTGAAGCCTTTGCTCAGGATTGTTTCCACTTCTTTTTCATTGAACAGTTTAGGGATGATAGGGCGCTTTTCCTCTGTGGAGAAGCGACCTATTCGGTGAGCTCTAGCTAGCGAGGAGATTGAAAAGTCAAGACGGTTCGTGCAAAAATCACGCACAAGGCGTTCAGACGTTGCCCACGTTTCAAACCGTTCCCCTTCCTCAATTCCATAGAATATTACGTTGACCTACGGGAACGATTCTCCAGGTCATCAATCTTGGCTTGAAGGTTGAGATACCCTGGTTGTTTCCGCAGGCTCCCGTTGGCGTAACCGACTCCATTTTACTTTCAAGTACCTGAACACGTTTCGTCAATGAGTCCAAATCGGTCTTTAACTCTGAGTGGATTTGCAAAATCTTATTCACCGATTCAAGCACGTTTGCATTATTGGCCTCAAGACGTAAAACAGCTCCATGCACCATCTCCAACTTCTCTTCTTGCGCCTTAGTCATAGGACCGGGACTTGATTCAACATCGCCACTACGCATGAGAAGGCGCCAAAGGTACAGGGCAGTCGAACGTACACGCTTCAAAAAATTTGGTGGCCATGGCACTGCTAAAAAGCAGACATCATTGTCACGGCAACAACAAGATTCATAGTAACCAACCTGAGCAAACATGGTCAATGAGCGCTGCGCAGAAAAAGCAGCGCCGTGGCCCAAGCTGCCGTCGAAATGTGCGCTCTTATCAACTGCCGAGTTATCCGATGCTGGTCCATGTTGCCGGATGAAGGGAAGTGATGTGTCCAAACACGGCGGCGCAGCGTACAGCACATCCAAGGATAGGCTGCAGAAGCTCGGTGGTCCCTCCTTTTCGCCGGCTTGGGGCAAGACGACCCACTCAAGGGTAACGGGTGACAACAGGCCAAGGGCATAGAGCAGCACCTGAGCAAACATGGTCAATGAGCGCTGCGCCGAAAAAGCAGCGCCGTGGCCCAAGCTGCCGTCGAAATGTGCGCTCTTATCAACTGCCGGGTTATCCGATACTGTCCCATGTTGCCGGATGAAGGGAAGTGATGTGTCCAAACACGGCGGCGCAGCGTACACCACATCCAAGGATAGGCCGCAGAACCTCGGTGGTCCCTCCTTTTCGCCGGCTTGGGGCAAGACGACCCACTCAAGGGTAACGGGTGACAGCAGGCCAAGTGCATAGAGCAGCACCTGAGCAAACATGGTCAATGAGCACTGCGCCGAAAAAGCAGCGCCGTGGCCCAAGCTGCCGTCGAAATGTACGCTCTTATCAACGGCTGGGTTATCCGATGCTGTCCCATGTTGCCGCATGAAGGGAAGTGATGTGTCCAAACACGGCGGCGCAGCGTACAGCACATCCAAGAATAGGCCGCAGAAGCTCGGTGGTCCCTCCTTTTCACCGGCTTGGGGCAAGACGACCCACTCAAGGGTACGGGTGACAGCAGGCCAAGGGCATAGAGCAGCACCTGAGCAAACATGGTCAATGAGCGCTGCGCCGAAAAAGCAGCACCGTGGCATGATAAAGTGGGTTTTTCTATTTATAACCCAGAGTTCTTATATAACAAAATTTTGAAAGAACAATTGAATAGTGTAGCTGGGACATGTGTCTGAAGAACGCCGTATTCGAAATTCGGCTGTCAAGCAGTGCAACACAACAATTCTCTAAATATGCAAAACCTGTTCATTCGTTTAGTCACAAGAAGCTTTATTTTGTCGTATGTTTTGTGTACTGCTGTATAAAGACCTGCTTCTCATACTTAAAATTTGTGTTTTGATTGTTTAGTACTTGTTTCAATAACAAATAATACATCCTCGCACAATAAATCATTGATTAAAGTTCCTTCTAATGTCCTCCAACGTTCACTATGTTCTGTGAGCTGATTGAAATTTTTCCTGCAAGTCTTCTAATCTCGTCATCCCACCTAACATAGTGCCTTTCTGGGCAGCGCTTCTGATTTCTTAGTTTTCTGAGTGACTCCCAGCTATCATTCTTTGGAGTTACGTGCCACGGCCAGCTTTACGTGTGTGTTTAATGACGATTTCGGTACTTAATAATCCACAAATTTCCCGCGAGGTTACCGAATGGTGCAAAATAAATATACATGTAATTTTTTACAACTACTTTGAATTGCTGCTTGTGTACTTTAGCCAACACAAGGCACTCATTGTCAGAATACGATTCGAGGTGCAGGAATAACGCCTGAAGTTTGGTGGCGTCCTCTGCTGCACCATTTGAAGCGGATAATTGTGCTGTAACAATAGATTTGTTAGCTACTTATTGTTGCTTTTTTTACAGACGTGCAGGCAAGGAGTTTGTGGGGATCATAACTGGACGGCGATATACAACATGTATCATACTTATCGCGCATTCAATACCCTGTGATTTCTCATACGCTGTGCGTCTCGTAATTTGTAACACCGAGACGTTACCTGTACTTTGGTGAACGAAATGTTCAAGAATGAAATGATGCGAGGCTCTTGATACCACACAGAAGCAAGAAACCATTAATGGTTGAACAAAACAAATAAACTTTTCTTTATGTGCTCATTTGTAGAAGATCAAATCAGCTTTTTGCTTCCGTGCAAAACTTTGAGAGTAACCCTACCACTCTACGCAAGCTTAATGTGAATTATTTAGGACATTTTCTAAGAGTGAAAGAGAAAGCTGGTGTACTTTATAAAAAAATGTCACAATTAAGCTTTAAAGGGAAAACAGTGAATGTGACAGTAAGAAATGCAGTATCAAATGAAGAAGGACAGGCAGCTCTATACTTGCAGCGAGCCGCAGATACACAAAGTAAGCTTGAAAGAACGCTCAGCTATACACAACACAGGCGTGGACTAAGAGCTGTCACAGTTGTTACGCCTCTTTGTTGGAGCAATGCGCTGGGAGCTTCCAGAATGAGAAGCCGGGCGTCTTTTATAACTCTTATGGGGCGCATGGAGTGACCCCGCTGCATCTTCTGCCCCGCGGTGGCCTTGACGTAGGGTGTGCCAGGCGAATTTTTAGATGCGAAGCAGCTTATGGTGAAGTTAAATCCGGTGTGCGGCGTGACCACCCTTCATGCGCGTGCGCCAACCTCTCCCCTTCTCCTCGCGCTCAATTGAGGAGGTTGTGTGGAGAAGGTGGCAGAGCGCTGCCTCCACTTTGTTTCTCCTCTGCCGTTTATCTCTACGCCACTAATGTGCTCTCGCATATAATACTGCGCACGCTTGCTCCGTTGCACTCTCCTAGCAGCGATGGGTGTTCAATTTACGTCACACACATCGTAATACACAAAGATGCGAGAAGAGGGTAACATAAGCGGTACGCAAAATGTACGCAACTTCCCACATAAACGAAACATCTTCGAAAACATACAAACAGAAACAACAAATGAAAACACAAGTGAACACTAGTGATGTCTGCCAACCCCACATGGTCCCCCTTAGTGGGAGATGGTATAACTTTGTTCAAGCTCCAAATCAGGAGCGGATACAGAAATCGCCACCGCTTCGTGTGCGTCTTATAAGTAGTCTTCTAGCTGAAAGAAAATGCGGGTGTTACGTCAAAATTCACAGGCTTAAACTAAAGCGTACAGCCAGCAATAAATTGTTCATATATATAGCTCGCAGTTATTAAGCCTGTAGATGCATGGCATCTGGTTGAGCTGTAAAAGCACCGCGAGGGGTCACTGATTCAGATCCCCGGTCATGCGCTCCGGAATTTTTTTTCTTCTGTCTTTTTTGTGTGTGCCTATTCCCCATTTCTACATACGTATATTTATTCAACACATGATGGCGATGGCAAAAATTTACCGAGAGCGTCCCTATAATTCTTATCAAAACGAAATGCCATGTGAACCCCGAACATTCTCTGCGGAGCACTGGTGTTTTGCCGAAGGTCATTGTTGCCGTCGTGAAGACACACGAGTTGCTTGTAATGACGCACGCGATGAACGGTCTGATGCTGAGAAACGTCCTGCGCTGAAGCCCTTTTGTCTCGGCAAAGTATCGCCCCGCCACGGTAGTCTAGTGGCTAAGGTGCTCGGCTGCTAACCCGCAGGTCGCGGGATCGAATCCCGGCTGTGGCGGCTGCATTTCCGATGAAGGTGGAAACGTTGTAGGCCGGTGTACTCCGATTTAAGTGCACGTTAAAGAACCCCAGGTGGTCGAAATTTCCGGTGCCCTCCACTACGGTGTCTCTCATATTCATATGGTGGTTTTGGGACTTTAAACCCCACAAATCACATCATCATCTCGGGAAACTATCTCACTTATTCCAGTTGAAACGTTCCGTATGTCGTTCCAATATTTACATATGTTAGCTTACGGAAGCAACATCTTTACCGTAAGTATACTGCGGAAACATACGGAACTATTGGAGTGACATACGGAACGGACCATACGTACTCACAGCTCCTCCTCTTCCCTTTGGCATCCTCGTCGTTATCAGCCGCTTTCTTTGCACGATAACTGGTCTGCTTTGCGGTCGCCCTGAAAAACACGCGCATCATCCGCTTCGCATTTTATCTAATTTTGTTCTCATTTTTTTCTTTACCGCTAAGAAAACAGTTTCTTTCTTAATTTTGGTGTGTCTTGGTATATGATGTTTCAATTCATTCATCACTTTTTTTTCTCATCGTCCTTGTTTTTCTTCTGCTACGCACCCGCAGATTCGCATGCGCGTCACTTTTTGTGTTCGTCTTTTTTGTCCGCTCGTTTGCTTTTTTGCGTAGTAACAATCGTTCAGGATCCGTTGGCTGTTTTATTGTACATTTAAACATCACCTAGTAAAGGCGCGATTCTTTCAGCTTAGTTCATTGTGAGTTTCAGACGCTTAATTGCAAAGAATGTAGGCATTAAAAAAACACACGCATGTCATCGTATTTCATCTCGCTGGCACAGAGCTGGCGCCGATGCCACCGGTTCACCTCTTCCAGTACGAGAAGGGGAACTACCCCGAACTTCCACCATTTGTAACAAGCGTGTTCATTTTAAGAGTATCGGCACGGCACCTGGCAAGATGCGCATGACGGCAAGACAACTTAAGCGCAAACAAGCCGACAGCACAGCACACAAACGTCATCGTCTTTTCTCTCGCTGGCACAGAGCAGGCTCCATTATATACCAGTACGATCTCTCCAGGCCCAAAAACGAGCGTCCCGGTGACCTAGGGAAAGAACGCTACAGGTGCGTCGTGGCAGGGTTTAGTCAATGCGACGTGAACTCGATCGTGGCCTCAGCAGCGTTGATCAGACGATGAGTCTACTGGCTTGACTACGTAGCTTACGGTAGACTCCGTCACACTGCATCATATTCTATCAAGCACGTGAATGCACCAGACTCTGTCATATCTGCATTCACCTGCTTACAGAAGTCGATGTCATCCGAAATATAGCTTGCAAAGGCTTCGTCAGCTCTTTAGGCTCTGCCACGCAGGTGTTTTCCCGCACGAAGCTTTTACCCACGTGGCCAACCCAAGAACAAAGCGATGCCCCACAGGGGCGTCTGCGTAAGCAGGCGTTTGGTGTGTAGCGGCACCTTACCTAAACTTACCTAAACTGGTAGCGTTTGGGGATGTCCCAATTTCCGTATGCCCTCTTAGATCCTCGAACACAGTTCGCTGTGTCATTTGTGATGACGCTCTTTTTGTATTATCAGAGAGTGAACTATTGGAAGGATGGCAAGACCAGAATGTAGTGAAGGTCCAAGGAATATAGTTATACGACGAAACAAAAAAGAAACACCAACAAAACAAATAATTATAACCATCGGTGCCAGTGACTTACCCGATTCAATTCAGACCAGCTACTGCAAGCTTCGTGTCAGGCCCTAAATACGACTCGTAGGTGTTTCAAATGGACATGGGTCGCAAAGCTGCAGAGGGCACGCTCCTTGCGCAAACTGTAGCTCCAACAAACAACCACCGAACGACTGTACTGCTGCAGCCCGCTCTGCGAACTGCGGAAGGGACCATCCCACCTACTCGCGAGCGCGCCCATCCTGGAAAAAAGAAAAAAAAACACATCGTTGAACTTAAACTGAAATTCCATCTGTCTTTCCTAAAGGCTCATTAGTGCTTCTTTTTCCACAACAAGCACTCCCCTTCCTTTGCAGATGTGACGTGCCAGGGCGCCGCATCACATCATTCCCCGCCCGCGATTGTCACACAAAGTGTGACTGTGGTCGCGCCGTCTGCGTCCAAGGCTGGAGTAGCCTGTGCTGCTCCGCCTCCTGCTAAACAGGTTCAGCAGACTTCAGAGTCAGCCAGACCTCGGACCACTGCACCTGCAGTTACGTCCGAAACTTCTTTGAATGTGCCTGCTGATCACGCACCATCCGCCACCTCACAGGAGGTGATGGATACAAGGCCCTTTTCTCGTGCGCCTCAGACGCGAAAGGATAGGCGCAACTCTTTGGAGCACTCCCAGAAAGAAAAACGGCAAATCGCAGGGCCCCCAAAAGGCCATGTAACCTGAAGTAACACTTTTTGTACTCACAGCACCACACATCTTTCAAATGACACATATAATACAGTGGATGGCTACATTACGGCTGAGGAACCTCGATGATATCCAAGAACATTTACACAAACATAAACAAAAGGTGCTGTGTGTGCAAGAAACGAGCTTAAAATCAAGACACACTAACTTTCTACGCAATTGCGTTATCTTTCGAAAGGACCGAGATGATGCTGTCGCCTCATCCGGTGGTGTTGCTATAATAGTTAATCAAGGAACAGCCTGTATACATTTACCCCTTCAGACATCCCTGGAAGCATTAGCTGTGCAAGCTGTCACCTTCAACAAATTGGTAACAATTCGCAGTATTTACATACCTCCACACCACCAACTGAATCAACACGAATTTCAGTGGCTGATCTATGAACTTCCAGAACCGTCTCTCGTCCTAGGGGGCTTTAGACGGACTCTAAATTCAAACAACTATTTACGTCAGAGTGAAAGCGCAATGTATGAAAACATCTAAAAACACAATGTTATGAACAACAGCGCCTTACTTACCGAGAAACTTAAGTAAATGCACAGGAACACAAGCGCCGTAGTAGGACATTTTCAAAATGATCCCGATCACATCAGATGGACCGCCTACAATTAATCACTAGTAATCGAGCTAACTGCACTAAATAAAGAACGTTCCGTGCTTTAAGAGACGCAATATGATGTTGCTTGTTTGTTTCTGCATGATTCATGAAAAAAAAAGAATCGCCGGACGTTACTATGGGGAATGGCACGAGTGGTTCAAATATTGAACTTTCGCGTAGTTATGGAGGATAGGTGGTGCCGTCTAGCGGGGCGCAGTTGAAACAAAAGCATGTGCAATCTCGAAGCCAATGGCGGGAAATTGATCCATGACCATTGTTGCTGCTTTGGCTCCCGCTGCTTTCAGTCTGCTGCTACTAGCGCAGTAAAGCCGGGCAACATTATGCATGGCAACAGTGACGTGAGACGGTTCGGTCGGTCCGCTTCTTGAGGCGTGTAATTTGAAGTGCGCTAACCTGATGCGGAGCACTAAAACGTGATTTTATTTCAAAATGGGCCCTTGTGTGGCACAAAAGTAACACTGCAAGGTTTCTGGACCACCATTTCAGCAATCAACGTTGACTTAATTGTTGACTTTAGTGTTCCTTTAATGCTAATAGTAGCCTATGTGGTGACTCTCGCTGCGATGCGCGAGGCCGCCTTATTTAACAGTTCCTCTTCTTTTCTGGTGCGTCTATCCTCAATCGAAAAGACTCAACATACTATAGCCTGGCTCATATTAGCTACTCGTCGATAGACCTCAACAATATCTCTCTATAGCTCCTACCGATACTCACATGGAAAGCCATAAATGTTACTTACGGAAGTGACCATTTTCCTGTAATTTTGAGTACACAAACAAAATCTGAATATCCTGCACATGTTTTCAAATGGCTTAAAAAAGCCGATTGGGACCACTTTTATAGGATAGCTAGCTTACGTTGGACTGACATATGCGGTTCTAGCATAAATGCATCTCTAGAGTACTTTACTGCTTTTGTTATTTAAGCTGCAGCTAAGTGCATTCCACAAACGTCTGGACTTTCCAGAAAACGGCGCGTTCCCTGGTTGAACAGTGAGTCTCTCAATGCGTGAAAACAACAAAACAAAACATGGAAGCGTCTTTGAGACTTCGAAACCACCAAGAACCTTGTAAAGTTTAAAAACAAAATGTCACAAGGCAGGAGAACGCGTCGGAAGACCAGAAGGGAGAACTGGCAGAAGTTTCTATCTGGCATCACCACATGTACACATGAGACAAGAGTCTGGAGCAGGGTCATTAGGGTAGTAGGGCTAGAGGCGCATCCTCTTCTTCTAGTAAACACACAAGGCAGCGGTTTGAAATACCAAACGAACTCCCACGGTGCACACTTCGAACAGGTCCCCAGCTCAACCCATTACAGTCCAGCGTTCCAACTTTACAAAGCAAGATCAGAAAAACAAAAATAGAACGGAAATCCACAAATAATGACGCATACAATGAACCTTTAATCTTGGCAGAGCTAGAAGCATAGCTAAATTGCTGTAACAGGACTGCCCCAGGATCCAACCGAATAGTGTACGAAATGGTGAAACGTCTGCCCCTTGAAACCCTAAAAAAACCTCCTTTTCTTGTACAATGCTGTTTTATTTTGTAGACAGATCCCTTCCGCCTGAAAAAAATCCATCATTATTCCAATCCCTAAATAGAGCAAGGACCCATCTTCAGCATCAAGTTATTGGCTCATAGCATTGACAAGTTGTCTGTGCAAGGTCTTTGAGAAAATGATAAACAGGCGACTGATGCACTTCCTTCAAACAAAAAGCCTGCTTGACCCATACCAGTGCAGTTTTCGGGAGGCTGAATCCACTACTGACCACCTTGTCCGTACCGAGGCACAAATTCATGATGCTTTCATTCTATTTCTGTGTTCCTAGATATTGTCACGTTTCTTAAGACAAACTTGGTTTATTAGGTTCGTTGAGTCGACTAGCCAAGCAGCAGCTCAGACAGATCGTCTTTGTCTTCTTCCACGCCTGGATCTCACCCAAGCATATCAGGTGGCATTAGTCCCCCCTTTGAAAGCATCGACTCGATGCTCGTAACGAAAACAAAATGAAGGCATACACACGCAGATAGAGATAACCAAAGAGGGAGAGTGCCAGTACTCGCAGCGCAAATGAGGAAATTTCGCCAATGCATGCGCCAAGCGCAAAAAGAAAAGGCATAAAAACACAGGAGAACACGAACAGCAGCAGCCGCACAATGTCACGGCATGTCGCAACACGTGAACCACAAGGGCTACTGTGTGAAGTAGGGCTTCAGCCTAACGACATGCACGGATTCGGGCCAAAGCTGTCGACGAGAAGACGCTGCGCCGTCCGGAAATACCTCGTAGGTAAGATCGGTGACACGTCTAAGAACCTTGTACGGTCCAAAATAACGGCTTAGGAGTTTTTCGGATAAACCTGGTCGCCGGACAGGGGTCCACATCCACACTCGGTCCCCCGGGTGGTAGGTGACGTTTCGATGGCGGAGGTTGTAACGTCGTGCGTCGTCATCTTGTTGGTGACTGGTGTTTATGCGAGCTAGCTGACGAGCTTCTTCGGCGTATTGAGTGTATTGCTCAGCGTCTGGAGCAATTTCATTGCTTTGGTCACACGGAAGCATAGCATCGAGCATGGTTCGCACGTTGCGTCCGTAAACAAGTCGGAAAGGCGGAAATCGCGTTGTTTCTTGCGTTGCCGTATTGTATGCAAACGTTATGTATGGAAGAATTTCGTCCCAGGTTTTGTGTTGTACGTCAACGTACATTGACAGCATGTCCGCTATGGTCTTGTTAAGTCTCTCTGTCAGTCCATTCGATTGCGGGTGATAAGCCGTCGTTTTTCGATGACTTGTGCAGCTCAATTTAAAAATGTCCTCCATCATTCATGCTGTAAATGACGTCCCTCTGTCCGTAATCACGCATGACGGGGCACCATGCCGTAGGACGATTTGGTGCACAAAGAACTGCGCGACTTCAGAGGATGTGCCACGGGGTAACGCTTTTGTTTCAGCATACCGAGTAAGATAATCTGTCGCAACTATAATCCATTTGTTCCCAGAGGACGACAAAGGGAAGGGTCCAAGAAGGTCCATTCCCACGAGGTCAAACGGTGTCTGTGGTGGTGCGATCGGCTGGAGCAGGCCCGCGGGTCTCACAGGCGAAGTCTTGCGACGCTGGCACTCACGGCAGCCTTTCACGTATCGATGTACAGTAGTTGATAGTCGTGGCCAGTAATACTGTTGGCGTACTCTGGCGAGAGTTCGCGAATAGCCCAAATGTCCGGACGTGGGCTCGTCGTGGCACGCAAGGAGAATCTCGTCCCGAATTTCGGTAGGAACAACGAGTAGGAAGGCTTTGTCGCTACCACGGGCGTTTTTCTTGTAAAGAATGCCTCTTCTTAGACAAAAAGAGGACAGTTGGCGAGCAATGTGTCGAGGGACCTGAGTTCCGGCCTTCCAGCGAATCAATAGCTGGGCGTAATTCGTCGTCTGCCCGCTGTTTTGACATAAATTCGGAATCGCTGACTGCTCCGAGAAAGGCATCTTCATCCTCGGAGCCCCTGACAGCGTGCCCCACAGGCACTCGAGAAAGCGCGTCGGCATCTTCATGTTTGCGCCCTGACCTATACACAATCGTAATATCGAACTCCTGCAAACGCAAACTCCACCGAGCGAGACGGCCGGAAGGATCTCTGAGATTTGCCAGCCAGCAGAGCGAGTGGTGGTCAGTCACCACTTTGAAGGGACGACCGTAGAGGTAAGGCCGAAACTTGGTCGTCGCCCACACGACTGCGAGGCATTCTTTTTCCGATGTAGAATAGTTGGTCTCGGCTCGAGAAAGAGTACGACTGGCATAAGCTATTACATGTTCAACGCCACCGTGTCGTTGTACAAGGACAGCGCCAAGTCCGACGTTGCTGGCATCTGTATGAATTTCTGTAGCAGCGTCCTCATCAAAATGGGCAAGAACAGGGGCTGTTTGCATTCTCTGCCGTAGCTCTGTGAACGCTGCATCTTGTTCTGCGCTCCAAGTAAAAGGCACGTCATCTCGGGTGAGTCGCGTAAGAGGTTCAGCTATCTTCGAGAAGTTGGCGATAAATCGGCGAAAATACGCGCACAAGCCGAGGAAACGGCGTACTGCTCTTTTATCTGATGGAACAGGGAAGGCGGCGACAGCAGCAGTTTTGTCTGGATCAGGTCGCACTCCATCCGCACTAATGACATGTCCCAGAAATTTCAGCTCTTCGTAGCCGAAATGGCATTTTTGGGTTTCAGCGTGAGTTTAGCTGTGCGAATGGCGTCCAGATCCTTTCTCAGACGCTTCAGGTGTTCTTCGAAGCTCTCGAAAAAGATGGCCACATCATCGAGGTAGACTAGGCAGCTTTGCCACTTCAAGCCAGCGAGAACTGTGTCCATCATCCTCTGAAAAGTGGCTGGAGCAGAACAGAGGCCGAAGGGAAGAACACGGAATTCGTAAAGTCCGTCTGGAGTCACAAATGCAGTTTTTTCTCGGTCGCGTTCATCCACTTCAATTTGCCAATAGCCACTGTTTAGATCGATGAACGAAAAATTCTTCGCGCGTCGTAATCTGTCGAGAGAGTCGTCGACCCGTGGAAGCGGGTAAACGTCTTTTTTCGTGACGCTATTAAGCTTCCTGTAGTCAATACAAAATCGCAGCGTTCCGTCTTTTTTTCTTCACTAGAACGACTGGCGAGGACCAAGAGCTGCTGGATGGTTGAATAATCCCGTCATCGAGCATATCTTTTACTTGTGTCTGAATAGCCGCACGTTCTTTGGAAGAAACGCGATAAGGCTGCTGCCGGATAGGGCGGACGTCATCGTCGGTAATAATTCGATGCTTGGCGAGGTGTGTTTGATGGACTTTGGAAGAAGAGGCGAAACAAGACCGAAACTCCCTTAAAAGGTCATGAAGTGCAGCCTTTCTCATGTCTGACAGCGTCGAATTAATGTCGATGTGGTCTAGAAATCCTTCATCCTCATGCGTTTCCTCGGACGCGAAGCACTCCGTGACGTCGGCAACAGGGTCTCCATTGGCTACGGTGGTTCCGCGGAAAAGATGCCGGTGCTCGTAGTTGAAGTTCGTAACTAGTATTTGCGACTGTTCATTACGGACACGCACAACACTTCGGGCGACACATACACCTTGGAGTAGCAGAAGTGATAGGTTGCTTTCAGCCACCACGTCATTGTCCCGGAGGGCTTCACAAATGACTTCGATGGGAACAGTCGCTCGAGGAGGCAGCGTCACACTGTCGTCAGCAACACGCACCGCAGGTCTACGGCAGTTATCAGCGTCTCGATCTGTTGCGCCTTGAGTCGAGAAGGTCACTATGCGTTCACGGAGATTTATGATGGCACCGTATTCCCGAAGGAAGTCCATGCCGATAATCAGCTGACGTGAACAGTCGCGCACAACGAGGCAGCTGAGCACAAACGTTGACGCACGAATTTTCACTCTAGCCGTACAGCGACCCAGTGGTGTTACAACGTGTCCTCCAGCAGTTCGAATTCACGTTTCATTCCACGGCGTAATCACTTTCCGGAGATCTCTTGCTAGCCTCCCGCTGATAATCGAATAGTCTGCACCAGTGTCTATCAATGCATTGACCTGAAAACCGTCAATCAGCACAGGTATGTCAAGTGACACGCGGTCACTGGGTTCAGATGTGGATTTCGGCGTTTCTTCGGTACTGCGATTACTCTCTGATTGAATGTCTTCCGTGTTGCGTGCAAGCGTCGATGGGAGGTCTTCCGCACTTTGAGTCTCAGCGACCTTGCCCCCGAAGGCCGCTGCCTTCAGTTTTCCCGACGAGGGCTTGGAGAGCGTTCCCGTGCCGTCACATCGAAACGTGACCCAGTGGCTGCGGGTCTCCTCGGAGATGGCGACCGTGATTGCCGTCGTGTAAAGGGTGCACGCTGTTGCGCGAGATACTCTTCGATGTCCCTCGGCCTTTGACCCATTTGGGGACGAGGTGAATTGACGGAAAATCTACGCAGGCCAAGTTGCCGGTATGGGCATTCGCGGTAAATGTGACCAGCCTCACCGGAATGATAGCAGAGGGGTCGTCTGTCCGGCGTATGCCAGAGATCAGACTTGCGCGTCGGTGCATGGGGACCATCGATGTCCAAACCAGCGTGCGCCGACTGAATCGCGACTGACGGCATCATTGTCTGGATCGGGACGTATGACACTGTCTGAAGCGGAACGTGCGGCACTGTCTGGATCGGTACGTGCGGCACTGTCTGGATCGGGACGTGCGGCACTGGCTGGGTCGGGACTCCTTGACCAGAACGAGGCGTGGCAGATCGCAAGCTTCCGCGTACATACGACGGCGACTGTCAGTAGACACAGGAGCCGTTTCCGGATCAACCGACATCAGCGGAAAACGATGGGCGTGCAACACCTGTTGGACCTCGTCACGGATGACACTGGTGATAGAACCAACATCGATTGGTCTTGTCCCGTACATCTTTTCTATTTCTTCCCGGACAACAGATCGGATGATCTCGCGAATCCATTCGGGGCTCTTGCTCCCAGGGGTGGCAAAAATTTTGGGGGTTCAGGCAGCATTCACTTGACGGTCAAACAAGGCAGACGGTTGGTGCAGTACTTGCTCCATTGTTGCCGCTTCAGTAAGGAACTCAGCAACACTCTTAGGGGGACTACGCACCAAACCAGCAAAAAGTTGTTCCTTCACACCACGCATGAGGTGGCGCAACTTTTTTTCTTCTGCCATAGCAGGATCCGCTCGCTTGAAAAGCCGTGTCATGTCCTCAACGTACATCGAGACGGTCCCGTTTGGCATCTGGATGCGTGATTGTAGTGCACGCTCCGCCCGTTCGCGGCGGTCGGGACTCCTGTAGGTCTCCAGAAGGCGACGCTGGAACTCGCGCCAAGATGTCAGAACATCATCCCTGTTCAAAAACCACGACTTGGCACCGTCCTTTAGGCAAGTGTACACGTTCCGGAGCTTCGCGGCATCATCCCAGTAATTTATCGCTGCGACACGTTCGAACTCACTCAGCCAGTCGTCAACATCTTCATGCTGCTCTCCATGAAAGGGGCTAGGCATCAGCGGGTTCTGGACGGTGCAGTAGATTGGCGAGGAAGGTGTCGGAGCTTGCACGGGATCTTGTGTCGAAGTCATAGTCGCTGCGTCAGTGGTTGGTGTCTCAGGTGGTAGGCCTCGTTGGCGGCGGCTTACTCTGTGAACAGGAGTGTCCACGGGTGCAGGGCTTGTGTCCCGGCTGCTGAGTGGGGTCTTGGGCATCGGGTGGATTGTGAGATGTTGTACCCAGCAACTCCACCAGTCTTGTCACGTTTCTTAAGACAAACTTGGTTTATTGGTTTCGTTGAGTCGACTAGCCAAGCAGCAGCTCAGACAGATCGTCTTTGTCTTCTTCCACTCCTAGATCTCACCCAAGCATATCAGGTGGCAATATGGAGAAGGCCTATGGCACAACATGGCGCTTTAGCATACTCCGAGACCTGTCACACCCAGGTGTGTGGGGCAGAATGTTGGCTATAAATGAAAACTGCCTGTCCAATCGGACATTCCGTGTACGAGAAGGCCCTGTATTGTCCCGTACATTTGTTCAAGAAACAAGAGTGTCGCAAGGAGGTGTATTGAGTTGTACACTATTTATAGTCAAAAAGAACTCCTTGCGCCTCGCTATACCACGAAATATGTTTTACTGTGTATATGTTGACGATGTGCAGGTCGGTTTCCAGTCCTGGAACCTATCAGTGTGTGAACGTCAGGTTCAATTAGGTTTGAACAAGGTCTCTCAATGGGCAGATGCGAACGACTTTAAACTGAACGCGCAAAAGAGTACCTGCATCCTGTTCTGCCGGAAGCGGGTAGTTCATGCCGATCCTGAGATTGACCTGCATGGTACACGTCTGGCTGCGAAGTCTGAGCATAGGTTTCTGGGCCTATTATTGGACTCAGAACTAACCTTCATACCATATACAAAATATTTAAAGAACAGGTGCTTAAATACAATCAATATTCTGAAAGTGTTGTCACACACTACGTGCGGCAGTGGCATAAAATGCCTGATGGATTTGTATAGAAGACTAGTACGCACGTGCCTAGATTACGGTGCTATCAGCTATCAGTCTGCGACCCCATCAGCCTTAAAGATGCTCGGCCCCGCCCACCGTCTACGCATCCGCCTTTCTACGATTGCCTTTTGAACTAGCCCCGTAGATCGAAAGCATGTATGTAGAATCAAATGAATGGTCGCTCCATCTGCAGAGATGTTACATGCCCTTTACGTACTACCACAAGGTTAACGCTGACGAGGAAAATCCTACTCACACCATTATTAATGATGTGTCCGATGCTGCCTTGTTCAACAACCGTCCTTTACTGAGACAGCCCTACTCGCTACGTGTGAGGAGCCTCACTGAGGAAACAGGCGTGTCACTTCTAGAGCACTGGTTGATGGCTCCCGCAGCATATCCACTGCCATGGCAGTGGCAGATAATTTACTGTGACGTACCCTTCGTGGAGGTTACTAAACACGCACCTACTGCAGACGTCCGCACACACTTCCTCGAACTTCAACATAAATACACATGTCCGGAATTCTTCACAGATGCGTCAAGGTCTTGTACTGGTGTGTCCTATGTAGCTGTTGGGCCATACTTTTCAAAATCCGGTACTCTGCACCCGCAAACATGTATCTTCACTTCAAAAGGCCATGTGATATCTGTGGCCGTCAAGCATATCATGGAAATAAAACTGAAATATGTGGTTGTGTACATATACTCGCTGAGTGTCGTAACAGCTTTGAAAACGATAAAAAACATAAAATCTTGTTCTTATATCAGTTTACTTTCTTTTATGCACAATTTATGCCCTCAAATGACAGATTGGGGTGTGCTGGGTGCCAGGGCACCGCGAGATCGCTGGGAAACGTAGTGGCAGACCAGCTGGCTAGGTCTGTGCACGACCACGAACCTGCCATTACATCCCTGGCCATCCCTGCAATTGACATCAAACTCTTCCTACCACTGCAACGCCTGCGGGATAGGCAAACGGATAATAAATTGCCCGTTATCAAACCGAGACTTGAAAATTGGCCAAAATTATTCAGATCCCGCTACACACAAGTCACACTTACAAGGTTACAAATAGGACACACTCACTCAACACAGTCACACCTTTTGTCTGGTAGTGATCCGCCATTGTGTGAGAGATGTGGAGAACAACTTACGGTTCCCCACATCCTTGTGCAGTGCAATGAGCTAGATGCCCTGAGAAACAAGCACGTTTTGCTTCCTTGCCGACAGCAGGTGCCTTACATCCGGCCATGCTCATCGGCTGGGATGCGCTTTTTGAAGTAGAATCACTGTTACTTTTCTAATGATATACATAGCTTTAAAACCAATATTCCGAGCTGATCCGTAGCACGACCTCACTACTGAGGTCGCGGGTGTGGTGGCTACATTCTCAGCATAGCTTTATTGTCACGACCATTCGCTTTTAAGTTTCACTGTACATATTTCGCGCCACTTTCGTGCTTTTAATACTTCTATGTTTTTACCCGCGTGAGCGGGAGGAATATTAGGGCCCCTATACAGCCACATACCATACCATTGTTCACCTCTCCTGTCTACTGAAATGGCCCTTTCGGCCATCAAGTGGCCCTTGTGTCATCAAGCCCTACACATCATCATCAAGAACAAAGGGATGATTTGATTGACTGCCGGTCAGGTAGTGAAGTTGGCATCATGGTTCTTGCGCCATAGCTTGACCACATCAGTCAGGTAAAAGCTGGTGTGTGTCAATTCAGCGCAGTCGTACCATTGGTTATGACCACTAACGCGCTCATACGTCCAGCCAGTCTGCGGCGTCAAGCTCATTGGTGTCGCTGAACACGAGTGGGTCATGCTGACGAAGCATCACAGCCATGTGACTTACGTGGATGTAGGTGGGGTTTGGGAAGGAGTGGCGTAGTTGGTCTTTTCGGGAGCAGATGGTAAACGGCAGTTGCGTAGCTCCAGGATGGGTCGAGTAACAACGCCACACGTCCACCTAATGCAATAGGCGTGTTTTTCTAAAGAGTACCTGCACGACACTTGGCAAGACGCCATGGTGCACGATGCCAAGGCAGCTTAAGCACAGCAACAGCCTGAGTGTGCCGTAGACTTTCTTTTTAATCAACTAGAGGGAACTCCAGTTCTGCGATCGCTCAGAGGCCATTGGAATGATAGGGGGTAGACGGATTTGCCTAGTCTTCATGCTTGTGGGCTTCTAACGCACATGTAATTTTGTTTATTGCTATGTTTTCCCATTGTTACAAATGAAAGAACGAAACATTGCGTACTTCGTGAACTGATTTGAATTGCTGAGGCTAAAGAGTTGCGGTGGTGAAGCGTAACTTCTAAGCCGTTTCTGATTACCGCTTCGTTACAAAGCAGTTCCAAGCCACGTGGAGCCAGGAAAACAGAGCTTAGACAAATTGGGTGTACTTCGTAGGTGCGGTGTGGGGCTTACATTAATAGGCATAGTCTCTGAGGTTCGACGGGCGCTTTCATAGAAGATTGTGCAATATAGTGTAGTCACTGCATACGGAAACAGGTATTGCAATTTACTTTCGGTTGCCCCAGAAAGTGTGGTGATTGCACGGCTTTTCTTGTATAGGGTTGTTTGTCTTTAAGTGGCTAAGAAAAGGTAGGGCTTCAATAATGTGGCGGTTTTAAGTTGATAATTATCAATGAAACTTCTAGTTGAACGGAACTAGATGATTAAACAAGCATGAAAATGGCTTGGAAACAACTAAAAAGGAGCTTTCTAGAGCAATT